>DWEE01000635.1:0-16149 GCA_018245755.1 Parelbella macleannani | reverse complement strand
TAGACAGGTTACATAACTATATGTATGGACATATATTTAGTCTATCAACACACAAACACACACACACCCGCGCGCGCAGCACGTATGGTCGCACGCACGCACGCACGCACGTACGAACGCCGTTATGCAAGCACGCATGCACACATACACAGAAAGACAACAATACTCATATTATTTAAAGATTAATAAGATACCATATCACGGTGTTAATATAGCATTAAAAATGACTGTTCTTTCACGCCAACTGTTCCCACCGTCGATACTTTCCTTGGCTCATATCGTTTACAACGCTTCATGTGCCTTTAGAATGTTAAATAAAAGCTTGTGCAAATGTGTTGCGAACTGGATATTGAACTATGAATTAATTTTCAAACAGCTTTTTTTATGTACAAAGCATGTAACATTTATAATTCGGATTTATAATAATATATTTAATCAATACTACGAGGTCAAAAGTTACAGAATAAGTTATAATAAAATTATTCGACCGCTGTATATTACAAAATATAAAAGAAATTATACTGACTGAATGTACTACTATAAATTAATCACGCAATGGTTGGAGTACGAGAATTGATTGAGACTAATTATCGCGTAGGAAAAATCTAAATCTATACTTATAATAAATCTGTAGAGAGGTCAGGAGATTCTGTCTGTCTGTCTGTATGACTGTTACAGAAACAAAAACTACTCGACGGATTTTAACGGAACTTAGTACAATTATTTTTCATACTCCTGAGCTGGTTATAGTATACTTTTCATCACGCTACCATCAATAGGATTTTCCGGGCAGGACGACGTCTGCCGGGTCCGCTAGTTATTAAGTAAATTGCAAGTTCTAAATCGACATAACGTAGACATCTTTATATAAGACTCACGCTGCCCCCACTGGCCGGTGCGCGGGTTGATGTAGTTGGGGTAGAGGCCGTCAGGTTTGGCCGCGTCGTGCAGCACCTCGCGGATGCGGTTCGCCTTCTGTCTGTAAACTGTCACGACACATTTTCGTTCATTTATTTATTATTAAAGTCACTCATATAAAATACATTTAATTATAATAATAAAATACAATTAAATTGGTTAGTTTTCTGTTCGATTATATTGTTATTAAAGTCGAATATCTATCACTAATGTAGAGTTCGGACGAAACTTAGGGAGAGATTAATCTTATCAAAGTACACGGGCTTCATTGTCTGTCGAAACCACTTGAGAGTCGATAGTAATTGGATTGACATTATAAGTGTATAGTTATTATAATGCCGGTACAAGGATATAATTGTGCGGTATATAACTGTACCGTCACACCAGGTCCCTTATGGGGTAGGCAGGGGGCATTAAGTATCTATTTTCTTACAGAAGTGGCATACATCCACGCCGGTTTATGTATGTAGGTATAACTCTTAAAAGCTTACCCTCATTGCCAGTGACGTCGCTGAGATAGGTGAATTCCATGTGTAGGGTACCCACTTCGGACAAAATGCTGTTCGGCCCGGCCCAGTGGAACTGCCGGCTTGCCTGGAATTGAATCAAATCAAACGAACTGAATCAACATCATCTAATTCTAAGATCAGGCAAAACCAGAAATCAAAAAGTGATCTGACTATCTGGCACAATTGAAAAATCATTAATTTCCTGAGACTACGTATTTTACAGTTGTATTGATCACCAAAATTTAGAGTCTCAAACCTATTCCATTTACTCTTTAACTCAATAGAGACGACTTTTAAAGTGTTTCATCAGCCCACACTTAAAATTCATCAAAAAGTACATTATCTAACTTAAATTGCGTGAGCGCAATCCAATTGTTGTTAACAATAGTGCTTGCGGGTCTCAATATCACAACGGGAACACTATGCGCGTATTTAGTGTAACACAATGAACACGAATTACTGGCTGTCATTTTCATATAATACTGTACACGGTCACCTACACCGTGTTATCTCATGTAATTGGCTTAACCACTGCGCGTACCGCAGCGTTTCATTAGCACAGACTATATACGGGTGAACCGCATAAAAATAATTTCAACTGACAGCATAATTTGCTTTGGTTTTCTATGTGAATAATGAGTGAAAATGTCAGTAATGGTCAACGTTTTTCAATTTTGATATCTTAAAGGCCGTTAATAAAATCAAAGGAGATCGGGGAGAAGAGGAATGAATGGCGAGGCTTAAAAAAGATGAGTAGGTACCATATACAAATTAAGGCAATGTTTATTTTACTACGTAATGTCTTCAAAAAGACAGATTACAGGAAAATGGTTAAAGAACAAATGCATTTAAACATAAATATAGCTACACGTAGTCCTGTAAATAAACAACAAGTTTTCATATCACGAGGAAAATTTATGTTAAATTGTTTCTTGTAAGAAGTGACATACACTGACCTGACATGTGAACTGGCTGGGTCAGTAATCAGCGCTAATCAGTATTCTGGATAATTATACGGTTTTTAATATGATTACCTTCCGAAACAGTACGTGCCAAGGACGACAAATGTGGCGGCTTTGTAAACATATCCGCAACCTTCAACCGTCTGAGGCTTAATCCCTTAATGATGAAATCCGTACAATTTAATCCAGGAATGCCGCAAGTCTGTAGCGGCTAAATCAATCTAAATTCCGGAAAATGGAAGCTAAAATTACAACATCCAAAGATGGAAGTTACACGTAATGAAGAGAACGAAAAAGGAAAACAGCTATGGGGTAAGAATGCCACCCGTGGTTAAGTTACTCAAGTCAGTGAAGGTATACTGGACGTGGATGCGACGCAAGCAGCTTCGAAGATTACAATATAATAAGTAACATTCACAGGAAGTACCTACTTTTATAAATTGGAAGATTTCAAGATCGTTCGCGCTGACAATTGATAAACTTACTGGACAAAATGCGCTTACATTTAGGAATCAGTGTGTGTTTCCAAGACGAAGGGGGAGAATAACAAACAAATGAGAAATTATAGATGTGTAGATGTATAGATGTGTATAAGAACTTGTAAGATCGATGCTGAAATTATCTCTAGTATTGTTGGGAACAAGTTATCAATCTCCACCAGCGGAGACGGATCTCTCAAGTATTTCCTCCGCGAGAAACGTAAATCTAAATATATTAAATAGGCTTTTCGATAAATCTGACAGCAGCTGATGGTGTAATCAAAGTTTCGTATTTAATTGATGGGGGAATTGAATGAGATTTTTCCAAGTTACCATAATAATTTGGATTGCGATTCATAGCAAAACCTTGCCGATTGGAGTTTTCTCAATCAACTTTTGATACGAATGGAAACATTGGAAACCTTATTCTTTCTTATCAACTTACGTAATAATCCATACAAATCAGAAAGAAACTTCTAGATAATTGGGATATAAACGACACTAAAACGTACAACCTATTTTGGATACTAACAGAAGGTCGAAACTGTGAGATCTCAACAAAGCATAATAAATTAGCAGAAACAAAATAAAAGGTGAACATAATGCAAGTGTTTAGCGTGTGTTAACATTTACAACTATAGTCAGAGCCAGACGCCGCGGTCGGGAAGCCAAACAAAACGAGAAGCCGAAACAATGTCGAAACAATTAACATTTGTTTCGGGAGAAGGGAAAAAAGTCGTGTCAGTTTTAAAATTCTTGCTCATATTCTTGTATTGTGTTTTTATGTATTTTGGTCAATTTTAGATCTTTTTCCAACCGAAAGGCGGAATCTTATCTCACGTTACGTGCATATTATGGTGCTGATATCAAGCGGATATTATCAAATTGACATCCAGTCAGAGTAAGTTACAAGTACGGAGCAATAAAAAAAAATTGTTTTCCTTTGCGTTCGATTTTGAAGTAATAATACATTTTATAATGATTCCTCTGTTCTTAGTAATAATAGATTTAGATTTATCAAGGATTTCCTGGATGATGAACAATATCAATCATTTTCTTTCCTTCCTGTATCAACGTGTGTATTTCGGAATAGCAACATATAACATATTATGTTGCTATAATAAGTAAACGAAGGAAAATACTACATCAAAGCAATTATTTACAACTTTAGAGAATCATTCAATTTCCACACTCTTTACGCTTGACCTTAGGGTCATATTTGTTTTAATTATCATATCTAAATAAGTCGCGAATACTAAGAATCGCATTAACAGCTTCCCGGCACCGAGGTTAACTTCGCGATAAACTGTCGTTTTAGGACAATCTAGCACTGAAATATTTCGATTATCTTTAGGTGTTTGTGTGAATTTACAATTGAATTTACGATAGATTTTACGATGCAATCTATCATAATTATGTACATATTTAAACACATCTGTCTAATTCGCGGAACACAGGGGTTAAAGTATTCACAGAGTTAACAATGACAATGGTAACTATTTGTTGGAAATCTACAAGTAAATCCAAAGGCACCCTTCGCCCAGGTTTATCGAACTATGAAATCTCAATCTGATTGCTACATTTGCCCTCCGAGCATCATATTTCCTATCGCCGCGGTATAGGAACGATAGATAAGCGATCATGATAAAGTCAATCAGACAAGCTTTTATATTATGTAGAAGGTAACTGATTTGGAAATTGTAGTAATAATACCAATAGTAGGTATTCAAAAATTCAAAATTATTTAAGGTAATAAAAAATACGCTATACATAAAGTGATTGGGGTCGTTCTGTTAACATTGATATACTGTTATACACACTGTTCTGATCAAAGATTCGTATGAATAGTGGAGATTCCGTCTATTAATCGAGATTACAATCAACATTGGGATCCAACTCTAATAGTGATTTCAGCATAAACATATCGCCATATATAGACTATACAAAAATATATAATTCAGTGTGAACATTAGGAAAAAGTATTTATGTAGCTTACTTATGTTGTATCCTTATGTCACATATTACATATATTGATAATATCCTATGATACGCGTTTTGACGGTTAGCTGTTGTGACAAATTATGGATGTCGCGTCGTGATGACGAGAAGAGAAATATGCCACGTGAAATGCGCAACTTAGTAGTCACGTCGGAGTACTCGCGACATGGGGAATTTGTGACGTGATACACGCAATATGGAACTTTTCCAGCAGAACGTGTGAAGTTGAAATAATAAAACATAGAATATTCATTGTAGCAGCCCTGCGACTGTACATATTTTAATCATTCTATTTGTCATAGGGCTAAGTGATTAATAAAGGAATTATAAGTAGTACCTGATAGGCTTACATTAGGCTCACTCTCTATTCTATGGGACGTTTCACAAAACAGGTGAATCGTGGGAGAACCATATTCTCGGCCTATCTCTTAAGAAAATAACACACGCGATATTATTTTATGTGTACAATACATTTTTCGATATAAGGTATTATATGAATGCCATAATGAATGTTTTTAATGCGCGGTGACAAAGAAACGTAATTACTAGCGAATTCTCACAAAGCGAGTTTTAATTCGAAACCGTCGCGTCGCCTTTTGGAGTTCGTTCCGGGAACTGGCGATTGGGTGCGAGCAGAGGGGGCCAGGGCTTTTAAAAAGTTTGTAAAACGCCAAGTAGCGCGCTCGATGGCTCAACAGCCCGAGCGGTGGTAATGCTGATGAAATATTCAGGCGTTTTTAATGAATTTAGTACCTACTTTAGCAAGTGGCGCCCATATCGTGGTCGGTACTTTTTCTTTAAATCCATAATTCCTTGTCTTTATGATGCGACTTATGATGGTTTTTTTTTCATTTATTTATTGTTGAATATTACAATATATTATACAATAATAGGAAATATATCATTACGAAATCCACTGAGATTCATGTACAAGACTACTGGCATAGATATTCCTTCAATTCGTGTAATTTTATGTTAGGTTTCATATTTTTAGGTGGAATATTTTGCTAAGCAGAGGTTAATTCATTAGTAAGTCGAAGATTTTGGTCGCAATTGTAGATAGGTAATAATTACCTAATTGGCGAGGCCTATGTCCAGCAATGGTCGTAAATAAGCTAATGATGATGATGAATAATTACTCATAATTTTCTTTTGCGACAGTATGAAACACATGTACCGGAATATGTGTTAATTTCTTATTGACAACAATAGCTTACCTTAGTGGACGGGTTGATGAGCGAGTACGGCAGGCCGGTGGGTGTCTCGAAGGCGGGTAGGAGCGCGTCAGCCACCTCGGCCGCCTTGTCTTTGAACAGCGTGTCGCCGGTCAGCGCGTAGCAGGAGAGCAGCCCGCCCACGAAGCGTATAGTCGTCTCGAACACCGACAGATCCGAGTCCTGGAACGACGCGAGCGGTCAGCAAGGGGACATATCGTGTTGTACTTGTAACTATTGTTTGTGTTATTTCGTAGTATTGCAGTTATGACAAACACACAACAGATCGTTTGTAGAGAAATGTAGAAAATTGCGTCTTTAATGATATTTTCTGTAGGCAAAAAATATTGTGATATATTATAAATTGTGTATATTGAAATCGTAGATATTTTGACATTTTTTATTGTTCAATATGTTAAGTTTGACTAAAAGAAGAATTTTTCGAATATGCTGTAAACTCTGATGTCATGGTACAAAGAGGTGATAATGAAAATTCGAAATCGTAAAAAAATATAGTTAATATCAATCAATATATCAAAGGCCAGATCAAGAGCATTTCTAATTGACGATCGTATATTAAGACTGTCGAATATTGAGGATCAATGAAACTTGTCAGGACAGTAGCCAGTAGCAACCCTTAGTCTACGAGTATGTCTATTTGTATGGAATGTAGGTGTCAGAACGTGTATGTGTGTATTATATAATCAAATCTTTTAATAGAACAATTATATCTTATTCGCTCGTGACATAATCAGATTTATAATTCCATTATAAAGTCATCTTCCAAAGGGCAGAGCATTTGTACTTACATTGGACGTAAATTTAAGCGCTCCACGCACTTTCTTTGTTCAGAGTTCACGTTGAAATACGGCCTACTTGCTTTTTCATATAAATACGGTAAACTTAAGGATTCTTTTGAGCCTTTAATTTCATTTAAATATAATATTTGTACGATATACATAATATTCAAACTTTGTGCGATTTGAAACATACTTATTAAATTGTATGACGGTGGGATGACGATCTGCGAAAGGCTGCAGGCAGATGCTGGATGCGACAAGCCGAGGCCAGGGCGCGATGGTGCTCATTGGGGGAGGCCTATGTCTAGCAGTGGACTGAGATAGGCTGATGACGACAACGACGACGATATTAAATTCCTATTCAAAATGCTATATTGAAAAGTGACAAACAAAACAAGATTATTTATTACTATTATGAGACCATTTGTAATATGTATAATTAAAACCACAAGCCCTAATAATCTTCACAGTGAGATTATTCCGAACTAATATATGGCCTGAAAAATTAATTTAAAACAATCTTACAAGCAATATTCTTTTTAAATAATTATTTATAGCTCTGAAGAGAAGTAACATGTATACTTACGATGTCTCCAATATGGAAGTGTTCCGCCAACCAGTCGCGACCCTCTCGGAACTCGTCCATCATCCCCATTATGTAGAGGGTGTCCAGGCCGTCGACGATGGTGGCGCCGAGTTCTCCACCACCAAACACGCTGGACAGATGGGGCCGCTTGGACATCGGCTTCAGCTCGTTCTTCCCCCACGCGTACAACTTGTAATTGTTCCACGCATGCCGCGTCATCTGTACGAAACAAAACAAAACAACATTAATAAGCAATGTCAACAATACACTATTAACCTAAATTGTGATCAAATTCAGCGCAGACGATTTAAATATTGCATATTCAGTTGTGATACGTTCGCAAATAAACTCGTACGCCTCGCTGATACACTGATATAAGAACTGTTTTACTTAAGCAAACATATTTCTAAGGCCACATTTCACGTCTCAAAGGCGTGTCGCGAGAGTGGTCTTTTTATAAGAGCGGGCAAAGCCTTCGCTGCGGGCGCAAGTTTTAATCTTGGCGGTTCTGTTGGAGACCGAACAGTAATGAAAGGATATCGGGGACTCTCGCCGAGACCATTAATTATTATTAGTTCTCGGAAACTTTCCGAGAGACGCCGGTGACTTGGAAAAACTGCGACTACGCCAATTATATTTTAACGGACCGCAGGAAAACGGATATTTATACTTGCGTGCATAGGGAATTTTCTTTACATAATCGTACAACAGTGAGTTCTTATTTTATTAGTTCTTATTTTATAATCTTATTTGAATAGGATGATTGCAAATTTGTACGCAAACTGAATATCACAATTATATCGTAACAGAATGTAATTTGGGTGCTTTAAAAGGTTTTGTGAATTTCTTTTATTTTAAAAGGCCTGTCTAAATGAACGAGTGATTCTATATCACACCTAATATTTCAAGCGTTTCTGATATAATATGAAGTGCTTGTTTCGAAGTATAAGTATTATTCATAACGTAAAATCACGCCTGTAATCAAGCAGGGTCGGCAGAGGAGTGTTGTACACTCCCACGTTTCACCAGTTACGTTTACGGCCCATGACACAGATGGTGAGCCTATTGCCATACACAGGGCATAGATCTATACTCCGAGTCACTAATAGAAATTTTAAAACGTATAAAAAACGTACCAACATGCTTGTAATCCCCGAAGGGGTGGGTAGGCAGAGCGGTGTAGTACACCCCCATGTTTCACCACTTAGGTACGTTTGAGTCCCATGGAATAGGTGGTGAGCCTATTGCCATACACCAAAAACAGATCCAGAATTCCAGTCCCTTCTAGAAATTCTAAATTAGAAAAATCCAATAGTACCCGACCCGGGATTTGAACCCTGGACCTCTCGATCGACACTCGCGCTTGCAACCATTCGACCAACAAGGTAGGCATTATTATTCACATATTACATGTATAGAAAATCTATTCTATTCCATGATTAATTATCAAAATTTTATAACGCTTAACAAAAGTATATGCTTCAGATGACTTTCACAGACACATATGAAGACAATTATTTTGCTAATCGTATTCTCCACGTAAATTATATAATACCTCCTTTATTTTCAATAGTTTCTGTTCGATGGTGGTTTCAGTGGTCGCATCGGGCAGTTCATTCGACTCCCTTAAGGGCATCTCTACCCCACGGACAGCACGTGACACTCGATCGCCTGGATTAGGAGACGCCACCATGAGGACCAGCAGCGTCAGCAAAAACGCCGCGGTAGCAACAAACAGACGAACTAGTTTTCGCATCGCTACGACTAATGGCGCCAATGGACAGTAATTGAAACTCGTTAAGAAATAAAACGCATGTATTACTCCCGTTGAAAGACTTTCAGTTGAACATTTTATATTGTAAATCTCTATCACTACAGACACGTTTGCGGATACGCTAGCGAACAAGCGAACGAGTAGAGTCGGCGGCGCACGTGTTATCAACTGAGCGTTTAGATTATAAATCGCGTGCCATAGCTCTATCAATAATAATGAAATATTTCGCAATACACGCACTGAACGATATTCGCACACGAGGCCCGATGCGACACTGGCTCGGTGGCTCCGATGTGGAGTAGCGAACAGATGATTAATCAGATAAACAGGCACGCGGTTGTAAACAGCTGAATTGTTAAACTGTTGCTTATTGTCCACGTCTCGGGATGTTACAACGTGTAACGACTAAGTGTGTGCGTCACGCGTTGGGTATGGTATATTATCTTTTAATACTTATACATCTTTACGCCAGGTTCCTTACTGGGTAGATAGACAGCACCGAGTGCCAAATATCTCATATTTTACAGACCTCCAGTGTCTCGTCTACCGTAACCATTCTCTTTATACATGCATATCACGCACTTATATCTTCATAAGTTCATATACAGACGATAAAGTTCATTCTTTATTTCTATTTAATTTGATTTAACCTGGCAAACAGGCGTATGGGCCGCCGGAAAGTAAAGTCACTAGTGTACGGATAGGTATTAGAAATGGACAAAACTTAAAATTCACGCACAAGTCATAGACCTAAAGTTTTTTACTATACTAGATTTTATGACTCTAATTCATTTACAGATTATGTAGAATTTCCATGTATTTATATACTTAAATACATATATGTATCAATTGAGGACAACCTCTGCCGCACTAAGGGCCTTTAAAAATTCCTTCGACACAGTTTTATAATGTTATATATATTACACTGATATTTGATATTCAATTATAACAAATGATATGCTTCAATTTTATTGTTATGACGAAAGACAAGGCCGTGAAATGCCGTTGTAAGAGAAATTATACACATGCGGTATTTTTAATCAATGACCATAGTACAATCATGATCCGACTCTTTCATGGCCGGAGTATCTGACCTATTCGGTCAGCTGAATCTTGGTATCCTACAGCACCAGAAACCATCCACATATGCGTCTATATCTGTTTTATCATTCTTTCATCTGCCGTATACTGATATCAACCTACGTATTAGTGGAAACAGTAGAACCCTATATGTGGTTCCAATGATCAAAACGCCCGTACGGACTTTTGCTGGTGAAGTCACCGGGCAATATCGAAGACATTTGTACAATCGTAAGATATGGGGTCAGTATTACTATCGACCCATCAATCGTAGTATCTAATATTGAACATGGGTCTCCTATCAGAATGAGGTGGGTTAAGGCCATATTTTGATAAGAATATAGGGCAATAAGATAGGACAATCATAAATTTTTTGGTACAATAATTTATTGAGTAATTCAAGTAATTGGCATTTAATAATTAAAATATTGAGCGGCTGTTACAAATATTTTTATCTAAGAGTTCGACCTGCAATGCAAACATAAAATCAAATAATCTACTCGTAACTTTTCTCAGAATATACAATTGACTATATTATCGATCTATAACTCTATAACTTACAAATGCACGTAAATAAAACTTTAAGTGTGCACTTAAAGTATTACGTAATCCTAGAAGTTACACGAATAAAACGCCACTGGATACAATTCTCAGCGAACTCCTTCACGCTCCTCCTTTCAATATATATGTTTTCTCGGAGTGAAACTGTAATAAAGAAATTCTATAGGCCGGTCGTTGAAGAGATAGTTATTGGTGGAGAAAAATTTGCGGCGAAACAGCGTTAGGAGCAACATGTACGAGCAGCAATCTCGGCGGGCGGTAATTAACCGCTGCCGTCTGCACTCCACTCGGCATTAAATCCGAACCTTCGCTAGATTTACTGTTATGGCCCAGAAGTCAGCTCAATACCACTTTCATCCGCTGACTCCTACTCTGGACTTCTTCGGAGTGACTTATAGCCAGTGTACACCTACGTAATAACCATTATAAATAAGTTATAATGTTACTGCTGTCTTGTGGCTTTTCTGTGCATGTGTGGAGCATGAAACTTAATAGTTTACATGCCGTGCTCTTGTATGTATATGTAAACATAAATAAATATTCTTGCTACACAGGTGCTCTCATATCAAGATAAAGTGTCGTGAAATACTGGTGGCATTCGTCGTAATATTTAATCGTAGTTCTTAGGATTTTGCAACAACTATTTCCACTGTGAAACAATTGTTATTAAATCTATTTGTATTTCCGATTTGACATTTTAGCGACAATTTCTGTTTCAGGATTAGTGACGTGTCTATTATTATCTTCGAACGCAGCACACACTAACTATTGCGTATTGCACAGATAATCTTATATGTTAACTGAACTAATATCACTAAAAGTCCTGTACATGTCCTGTAAACCCTGTAAGAACTAGTGGTCGCTGAACCAACCGACACTATCTGTCCTAAATATGTTTACAGTTCTACTCAAGTAGGCAGCGGTGACATGAATTTATGTACTACCGGCTCGTTGGATATTTCTTCACTTAAAAAAACCATCAACAACAGTATATACTCCAAATTAATATACTTGGTCTTACAGACAAAAGTTGAACAAAAAAATTAAAAATGCTTATTATTAATATTTGAAGATTTAATATGCAATGTTTTCATAGGGTTGCCTAACCGTTAACTATTCTCTTGACATAAAAAACTTCGTGATGATCTGTTAAGCAAATTGCACATAGATACGGCCTCAGTATCCGCTTCAGCCAGCCGAGCGCGAACCTTATCAACTTACGTAACCTTATCAAAATACTTGTACATATATGTATGTACGTACATAGTACATACGTACGTTACGCAAACATAAATGGGTTCGCCGATATAACGTTTCGGGAGTAAATGTTATCTTGCGTTTTGTTGATTATATTATATGTTTTTAATGAACGTAGTATTGAGGTCGTCACAGACGGATCTATAATGTATGTTAGAATTTGTGCCATAATGTGTGCTATAACAAACTTACATAGACGGGAGCTATGCTATGCTATGATATAGGTAATATACGTAGGTATATCTATGCGGTCCTCATCTTGCCATAGCAATATTTGGTTTGCTATATCTATTTACATAATTATTTTGACGACGTAAGAAAGATATACCTACTATTTAAAGCTACCTGTGGGGTCATGTTAGCGTTCCTAAAGAAAATAATTTGAAATATACCGTAATATGCCTTGCTATAATATTGTGTATAGCATAACTCTGTCTGTGACGGCCTTGATATGTCTGGTTATAATATACAGTATCGCTCCGTGTATGACGACCTTTAACACGTTTATAATGGGTTGGTTAGTTGGCAACCGAAAGGTCTTCACGCGTAGCGACCCTTCGTTAGTGTGAAATAGTCTGGTGATTTCGTGGTGTAGATGTGGCGGGACTGCTTGCATCTTAATAGTTTGATTCTCAGGAAATGCAATATCAGAGGTACTGTTATAGAATATCTACAGAAGAATAGGAATCAGATTTATTAATATTGGGTGATCTTCAAATCCATCATTTTGTGCGAGTCCTATTATCTATATTAAGACTGAATTTATCTATTGCCATTGATCATTAAAGAAAGTGTGTCCGATGTAGTATCTTTATTCGTTGATTGAAAATTTTACAAAAGCTATTATTAAAGAACGATAAGATAATAAGTCGATAATTAATATCATATAAATGCAACACTATTTTGTATTTTGTCAGAAGTCCCCGGAACCGGCGTGCTTGTATGAAGCGAGTTGTTAATGTGGGGGGAACACATCACGTCTGTTAGGATAGGTATTGGTAGCACTTAGTGCTCTCTATCTATCCCATAAGAGACCTGCTTGACGATATTATTATGTAATAATAAAATCAATGCGATGAAAATAACATAAAAGTTAGTCTGCAAGTTTTTATTTAAATTGATATCTTTTGTACACATGACATATGCACGAATGCAAAAACATGCTTTAAATTACAGTCATAAGTGTTTGGAGTTCACTATATAAAAATCAGTTCTGTTAATAAGCGTTTAGCAGGCCCGCCCACGCTCCCCACACCCGACACATTAAATCGAGCCTTCGATATCAATAAATTGATATATCGTGTTTCTAAATTACATACTTACATCATATCTATCAAATCGTAACGTTAAATAGAAACATAAACGTAACATCACGCCTGTAGTCCCCGAAAGGGTAGGCAGAGAAGTGTAACGTTAAATATTAATGCAGTATAACTGGCAAAGCATGTGTTAAAAACGTATAACTGAGGACATTAATTGATTGCAAAAAATGACTTTAAAAATGCTATATGTAAAATTCCACGTTACACGATTAAGTGCTAAAATGACAATACGGCCGTCGTTTCAAAAGACGAGAGTTCCACTAAGATAGAACAAAACTGTTAACTCTTGAAACATTATTTTACCACTTCTCCTAACTCCTCGAAGGCAGTTTTAGTGCGGGATAAAAGTCTTAAGCCAACCGTAACTTCCCAGTGTCTTTTAGAACTAAGACCGTCACCAGTCTCTTTAATAGAATTTTGCTAGTAGTTTAGTTCTATAAATGGCTTAATGCCTGCTATCAAATTATAATCTCCGAATAACGGAACATAGACGTAACATCACGCCTGTAATCTCCGGCCTGTAGGCAGAGAAGCGTAGTAAACTCCCACGTTTCACCAGTTACGTTAACGTCCCACATAGGAATCGGTGGAAAGCCTATTGTCATTCACCGGACGCAGATCTATATTCCGAGCCATTACTAGAAATTACTTGACCCGGGATGCGAATCCAGGACCTCTCGAGCAGCAGTCGGGCTTTGCAACCGCGCGACCAAGAAGGGACTCAAATGGGAACCTTACTTTGTCTGTCCTTGCTCAAAATTTAATTACTAAATATCATCACTATTAATTCTTTTATTACTCCTCTGTTAAAGACTGCACACTACAAAGTTAATTCTCCGTAAACGTCAGTAAAACGTGTGAAGTCTACCAACCCGCACTAGGCCGACCTGGTAGATTATGGGCTTAACCCTGAGAGTAGACTCGTATTAACCTAACGTGGCCTTAACCCTCCACATTCTAATAGACGATCTGCGTTCAACTATTTACAATATGTACCTATATGTGGTGGTAACAAGCAACAGGCTGTGCGAGTTATATGGTCATTTTGCATATTAGTCCCAGCTCGAAGCGATTTATGAACACTGCAGACACTATTTATTGACATACAACGTAGGGAATAGAGGTAATAAAAAGCATACAGTTAATTATGAATTTGGAAACGACAGGCGCGCGACATGTTTATCTCCCGTTGCCCAGCTGCGACGGCACAATGGCTGTTCAACACGTCCATCCAGCGCTCGCCCGGAGCGTTAAATTGGACCTCTGTCATTGATCGATTGGGATGTGTTCGCTCAACATGTGTCTATTTCGCCCATCGTTCTGCATATCGTTCACGTAAAGGCTGAATTACAATTTAGCTAAATAAATAAAACATACATACATGTTTCGTGGTGTGTGTCTGTAAAATAAAGTAATGTCTGTAAAAATGGATGGATGGATGCAATTGGTAGTCGATGCTCTCTTCGTAACTTCTAACTGTCCTGGCGTGATGATGTTATCATAGTTTCTACAGTAAAGACAGTACAGAACGTGTAGGCATAGGAGCGTATTACAATCTCGCGTTACACCAATTTCATTTCTGTCCCTCCATGGAAAAGATGGTGAGCCTATTGCCATACAAAAGGCATAGATCGAGACTTCGAGCTACTACTGAGAATTTCGTGTTAAAGAAACGCAATAGCAGCCGAACCAGGGAGCGAAAGCAGAACCTCTCGTTCGATAGTCACGATTGTAACTAGTCGACCGATGAAGCAATTTAGGCACTCTTTAATATAAACAAATTTGATCTCTCCAGCGTGTTCATTCTAATAGCGAAAATTCTTGCGTTAGAGCAAAAACATTCATCACTGAAGAATCTCTGACTCATCACAATATAAGACATTTATTTGCGACGTTAACATCAAGTTAATCGAACTAGCAATCCGTGAAATTGAAAATTACGAGGACGATAGACATAATCACGATAATGTATAGCATGATAATAATGTCACAGATAATGAAGAAAGAGATGTGAAGGACGGTCCCCGCGAGGGAACATGTGACATCGATTATAAGGGTCTTATCAAATAGATCGGCCCGAAGAGCAGGTGAGATTTTGATCGTATTTAAAATTGAACTTTAACACGTTTCAATACAGTCTTTTTTGCATTTCGATTGTTTTATGATAGGAGGTTGCTTAAACGGAGTGACAAAACAATTGAAATAAAAGTAGATCGATCTATTGGAGTGTGCTAAGGCTCTATTTCAAAAACGACTATAATCTGCTCTGCTCTATGTGAAAGAATGACATAAGACGACGTGTTCTTTGTCTCGTTGGTTTCGTTTAAGATGCTGTGATAATCGTAATTTCGTTGTCGCTAAGCCATTAAAAATATAATTAACATAATCACACAATATCATACGAAAAATATTAAATGATAATGTGTAACATGAGGGGGAGGTTGAATAAAATTTGGGGTAATGTTTTTAGGATTTTGTTTAAACTAAAACTATATATAGTTTTAAACGCAGTATATATACTTTATTATATGACATGTTATAAACCTTGCTATAACTTTACATCAGTGTATCGTTCCAAGAGTGAAGTGGGTGCCGCTATTCGGGCAAAGTGAACTTAGAGTCGAAGCATGGGGGCGAGTTTTTCGTTAATGGAAAATCTGCATAATGGCTCTCACCCCTCCTGATTCGA
>DWEE01000634.1:0-16150 GCA_018245755.1 Parelbella macleannani | reverse complement strand
TGCAATACGCTCCCACGTTTCACCAGTTACGTTTAAGTCCCATGGAATAGGTGGTGAGCAATATGAGTGATATAGGTGGTGAGTATTACATCTTATTATAAATGACATAAGCATTATTCAGCAGTTGTTTCTTCGGTAAGGGAAGACTTGAAGGAATTGAACATAATACACAGATAGTGTTCAAAAATACCTGATTACATTTATTTAAAAAGAGCCACTGCGCTAATAGTCAGATACCTTATGTGCCTCTAGATAAGTAAATTTCTTTTCTAATTTAAAATTAGAAATTTCTTTAAAAATAGGCCCGGTTTTTGTCATGATAATTGATTATAAATTGTGAATTACTGCAATGATTTTCTTTTCAAACATTGATAATAAAGTTGTACATTACTGAAATCAATTTATTGCCGTGTTTTCCACAGTCATGCATTATAATTTGATAACGTTTTTCTGTCGGACGTTACTCTAAATATTACACATCTGGTGATAGGTATAGACTCGATGTCCTCTGGACTTGTCCCCCTCGCTTGTTTTCGTCTATTCGCATACATATAAAGTGTGGCGCGGTGACAGTTGGTAACGTATGTAGAAGTGGTGCGCAGGCGCAGTGTCGTCAGCGCCGCAAACCCCGGGGTAATTGACTTGCACTGACCTCGAGCTGCTTCGGAAAAACTCGTCCGAGCTCGGAACACTTCGCTGCTCGCCGTGTGCGCTTTACTTTATAATATTGAGATATTTTTTTAATAATCTATGGGCGTAAAAAAGTTAAATTACTAATTGAAAATATAACTAACTTACAGAAGATCTAATCAAAACTCTCGCATATCAAATGCCGTTTAAAATTTGCATTTTACGGGATCATTCGATCGATAAAAAATTATAGTTTTCTTGGCGTGATATTTTAATGAAGTAAAAATATCAGTAATTTTAAAATATCGCAAATGTCAATTAATTTAATTGAAATATTTGAAAGCAGTGAACTAATGAGATATGTATGTATAAAAGTAAATATTTTTTCAACGAAAATAATTTGTTTACTATTTTTACAACACCTACAAATAGTATTTACGTGGTAATTTTCCAGTAAGCGTCATGTACGAATCCGTAGATGCTAATGATGTACAGTCGCGTCCAGTAACAGCGTGGTCCACAATATAATTGAGAACAAGAACAATAACGATCGAGCGGATCGCGTTTCAAGAGCGCATCGTGTAACAGCCTGTCTCAGCAAGGCCTTGACCGCGCGCCGATAACATTCGGCGCACACCGACCCACCACCCGACACTTCGCGGAATTCGCCAACTTATTGAGACCGCCCTGCTCCTATTACAGCGCTATTGCGTCCTACCGATGTTTATTTTGAAGACGCGCGACGTCTATTGTCTATGCGATTACGTAACGTATCGAGCGCTAATTAAATAATACCTACGTGATACATGTTTCGGGTGTTCATTATTTTCGTGTATATAAACAGTGCTTGTACATTCGTATTTTTCGCAATTACCTTTCCACACTTTTGACCTAATTCGGTTCTGCTTGTTTATTAACGTAATATGAGCGTATATTGTTATTTGACGAGTGTGCAGATAAAGCAGTAAACATTACCGTTAACCACAGTTGGTATTATGAAACTGTAATAATTTACGAGTGCAACTTACTGACGGTCGTAAATAGAAGTGAGAGTAGGGTACGCAGATGATCGGACCATTTGAGGGAATGTCCGGATATTCGTGTCTTTTAATTTTCAAGTGGATAACACGAATTAGTTTGTAGTTAAACTTCTCAGTATGTACCTACTACAAGAAGTAAATAGACTTTATAGTAGCGGGATACTCGGCCAGTAGACAACGAATGGCAAAAACTTGAGTTTTATTTAATCTTCAGTTTTAAGAATACAATTTTATTAATCAGGTTTTCACAGAAAAATATGAGAAAGGAACATTTTTGAAAATATGATTCTTTAAGATATAGATAAAGATTTTAAATTCAGAATTCTGGAATTTCCTAACTTGTACTTCTTATACTTTTAATTTTAAAAAATTGTAGTATCCTTCCTCAAACTGTTATCTTTCGGTCACTATTTTAATGGTTATTATGTATCTATTGCGGAAATCCTATAAAATTATTTTTTGATTTTGTCCCTGTTTTCATGAATACCACAAAACATCTAAGTTATAGAGTCGCTTTCAATATATACAGAACATTGCAGGGTTAAATAGAAGACTATTATTTAACGATGTTGTCCCAATTTTTTTAAATAATGGCATAGTATCCAAGTGACATAGTGGTTGGTGTGGCGCTGTGCGCTCGCGGCTCGCCATTGTCCGGGCGTCCTTGTTCCTTGCTGCGGCGGGAAGGCCGCCCGCCTGCCCTCTTTAGTACCTTCTTTACAAAGGACGCAATAACAACCCTGCATAATTCCAACGTCATTATCGCCCATTCTCTACAAAAACACCGCATTTATTGTTTCGCTTCTCGAAACATTTCAGCGCTTACCGCGAAATGTATTAGAGGGAAATATATCAATTCGGGTATTAGAAATAATTAGTGTCTAGCTTAAGCAGGTTAACAAACTGATTTCTAAGGCGAATGTAAAGAGCAGCCGTGAGAAGTAGACCTAGGAGAAAAAAATACTTCGATCAAATTAGAGCTGTCCTAGAAGTAAGCCACGTTTTGAGTGCCTTTAGTGACGAGCGTCACGTGTGACAAAGAAAGCAGTACAGGGCAAAAAAGATAATAAGACTAAATTATGTAATCCCGCCTCTACCTATCCTCGTGGAATAAGCATCAGATTGTTTACGTATAAAATATTAATTAATTTATAACAATCGGGCAAGTAGAGTGAGACGCGTCTGGCATTGTCTTGAACTTGTCACATTATGGATGTTTAGTAGACTATGGCATTTGGAGAGGAGATTAGCCAAACTTTTTATCGTCGATATTTTTTACAATTCTTTCAATTCGGAAGTAGAAAAAGGTCGAAGCCATAGATTGCAAACAATATGGCACTCGGTTGGCTTTTTACGAAAGAATAAAAAATGCGTCCGATCTATCGTAATCGTCAAAAGTGAAACGGGCCGGTCGGTTGCGGTCACATTGAACAATGCAGTAATACATGTGGCTACCGACCGCCGGGACGACACCCGTTCCGCCTTTATTACACCACAATTAAACCATTTCGACCTCCGTTATTAACAGCATAGGGTTTAAATTCCTGTTCGCAATGAAAACTTCGCGTGGGCTCAGTAATTTGAAACCAACGTCCCAATATTAAAAGTGAGGGCAGCGGAAGGAAGTAAAAAAATCGCGCTCCTACTCACTTTCACGAAGTTCTTGACGTGTACATGTGCTGCACTTTTTATTGTTTGCGGTAGATTATTAACGTTCGTATGAAAAACAATTTGATCAGTTGCCATAGAGGCACTGCTACATTCTTACAACGTATCACGAACCTACCTATCATATATCACGTATCTATCACGACCTACCTCTCTATCAAGTACCTGTTACGAGTAAATGTTGTCCGTTCTTTATCGCCCAACGTAATTTTTACTTTATTTTTACACCGATCATTCAGCCAACTAGGTTTTATAAAGTAGGTACGTTAAAAAGTGATATGTATATGCAAAAAACCTTTGATTTTTGCGTTAGGAAGATTAAACGTAAACGCGGTCATGCGCGCGGACAGGTATGAAACCTTTAAAAAACTAACCCTTCTGTACTAAGCAAGCGAATTTGAAGTATAGTTTTCAAGTATAAGAGGGACGGCTTTGATTTTTAAGCACAACCTTCAAGTATATACAGGGACGCCTTTGATCCTACACGTGAGGCTCGAACACGTGACTAATTCGTTGATACCCTTATCTATATTATAAAATACGCGAACTAAAAATATCTATTAAGGAATGTGAGGATCACGTTGTCGTTTATGTAACTAGTTCTATAGTCACAGTAAAGTTTATTATGACATTTTTGTGATGTAGGTACCTACATATGATGTACCACATATTCATATATTCTCAGAGTCCAAACTTAGATCCCAGCTCCTCTGCGTAAACGCTATTTAGCAATAAGGTCGACTTAAGCCATTGAAAGACACAAATGTATAAAAATGATTGAAAGAGATGTTAGTAATACTTATAATATGTAATGTGTAGTTAGAGCACCTTATTACCTGTTTACGAGATGTTTACTCCTGTGTTTGTAATGGCGGTAACTGATCCTTAGGAGGGTAGACGAAGCCGAACATAACAATTAAGGAACATTAACAAGTTATGAAAATAGACAGAATAATTTCCAGGCCACCTAGGTATGTAAGTGCCCATAATTTCATATACTATACCTTTATAGACATCTTTATAGACATCTTTATAGACATCTTTATAGACATCTTTATAGACATATGACATCTTTCTATCATCATTGCAGGATAGATACGAAGTGTATCTATTATCAGGTGGCATAACAGTACGCTTGTATTTATCCGAAGGTGTAGGCAGAAGAGAGTAGAACTCCCGCATTTTAACAGTATCTACCGTTATAAGTCCTGTGAAATAGAAAGTGAGCCTATTGCTCAACTGCGAATAATATGTTCGTATGCATAGATCCTTACATTAAACTGCGTCTATATCATTACGTAAATTGTGCTGATAACATACGAGTAACATTTTAAATCTAATCAAAGTAGGAACCTCTGACGAAAACAACAAATATAAGTACCTAATAATATGTAGTTTATTCAAGTCACTTGTTCCTTCCGATCACATACAACCGACAATAGCGGCAGAGGAATACGCTGACTCTACATGCCGAAGAGTTGGTTCCCCAGAAGAGTTCTTTAGAAGTGTAGAACGTATGAAATCTGCCAACCCAGTGTTTGGCCACTGTCAACGCTATGGACTAAAATGTTCTTAAGATATAAAGCGAGTTCAAAAGCAGTGAACTAATAGCAAGGGTGATGGTCCAAGTTCGGCACGGGACCCGTGTCCTTGTGTTTGTACTTATTCTTAGATCAAAATTTAATAAAACTGCTCTTATCACATCCAATGGCTACGATGGAGAGCGTCGCGAGTACTGCTCTTGATCACGCGATATTGGATCGCAAAATCGTATCGTAGAAACCACTCGTGATACTTTTTGATGGCGTTTATCGAAATTGTCGTGTTTAATGCTTTCACCAACGGTGGCCCAATAGTGAGCACGTGAACTGTCTCGGAGCTGACTTGTTATACTGTAACAGCATATGATGATACAACAACAATATGGCAATACGCACACCCCCTATTCGACGGAACGTAGAACGTAACTGGTGAATCGTGCGAGTGGCTGTTTGATAAAAGGACGTTACGTCGTGTTACTGGTGGATCGCGCGAGTGCTCTACGCTCGCCGGTCCGGTCGGTCGAGCAGGGACAGGTGTGGTGTTGTTATGGCACAATGAAATAAACGAGTCGTACAGAAAGCGGTGTATTTAGTGTGGAAATGTGACGGGCGCCTGCGCGGGCGGCGGCCTTGACCGGCCTGCGCCAAAATTTCCCGGTCGTTCACCCGCGCCCACCGCCACTCCGCTTTATCTCACGTAAACAGCCGCCGCGCCCGACCAAACACGGCTCTATTCTCTACGCGGTAAGACTCATATTTCTCTAACGGTTTGTCTGTTATATAAAATTAAATCATGTACCTATCGGTTAAAGAAACTTGTTTATCAATAAGCCCCGGTGCGTTGTTAAGAATATTATTGCGTCGCGGAGAAATTTTGGAGCAATACCTACCTAGGTATGCTGTAAACGTTGGCTTGGTAAATTAATTAGTGCAGTATATTTTTATTCATGACCTCATAATAAATTTTTCTCCATTTTTTTGTTTAATTGCCTGACCCGGTATAAAACTTTACATAATATGTAACATTTACTATATATACATAATATGTCATGTACTTCATATATGTATATGCTGGAAGCTATGTGTTTCTCTAGTATTCATAATAAATTTAGTGATATAACTAATTCGTGTCATTTTATCGAAAAGAAATGTAATTGGAGAGAGTAAGTCCCGGAAGTGTGTGCTAGGAGGGAAGCAGGCAAGCGGGCCGGGCGGCAGCGGGTCAGTCCGTCACGCGGCGACCTACACAGCGTTCGCCATCCATTAGCTCGATTTCGTGTTCAAGTTCACTCGCGTTCCATCACCAAAAAATATTTTCGTAGTGTGACGCAACCAGCACGGCTTCGGCTGCGTCCCACTCGGACGCGCGGCTCGGCGCTCGGTCCGCACCGCTCGCGCGCGACCTTGGCCGCCGAGCGCCGCAAGGTTCAGGTCTTCGAACCCGCGCGCGCGGCGGAGTCGCGGGACGGGGGCCTCCGCTCCGCCAATAGCTGGCCGCGCACGGCTGCGCGCGCTCCCCATTGGTCCGCGACCAGCGCGGCAATGACCTCGGAGACCGGAGTTCGAAGCGCGCCGAGGTTTGTTCCGAAGCGCGAACCGTCAGGCTTCGTCGGCTCATAGAGGCGAGTTTCGCTCGGCGAGCGCGACGCCGCCGTGGAACCGATTGTATCGCACCGAGCGGCGATCATTTTGCAGACTTTCACTCTTAAGGGGAGGCTCGCGCGGCTCCGTGGAAGAGTGCGCGCGGCCCGAGCTCAGTTCGTCGATCGAGCTCGAGCGAGACGCACGCGCGCGTTCAGCAACAGTGTCGCGAGTCGAGCGACCTTCATCCCTCGCGACGTGCCGGCCCGGCTCCTCGGCCCATGCACTCCTGTCCCATTTACGAGATCGGAGAGCGCGGATCGCTCGTGTCTGTTAGCCCTCGGGCTCGGATGTGGCTTACGTGCAGTGAAGTGCGACTGACGACATTCGTTTAGTTCCAATCATATGACTTTGAAGTGATGTCTCCGGACAGCAGCTACGGGCGCTACGACAGCTCGACCCCGGTGGACAGCATGATGAGCCCGGCGCATAAGGAACGGGAACCGGAGCTGCACATAGGTAGGCCCGGCCGCCGATTTTATGCGATTTGTTTACGTCTAGAATATGATGATATTTGACAGCTTACCTGGTCAGTTCCGGCAAGTTCGTTGTGTACATCGTGTTTGTTATTTTCAACATTACATCACACTGCACAGTGACGGTCGGTACACATCTGTTATCAATCGTCAAGTTCGTCGCTTACTCTACTTCTTTATTATATATCGGTCAATAACAAAAGAAAGTACACGCAATTGTAAAAAATTAATGCTATAAATGTATAAGAAGCTTATCATAACTTCTGTTGGAGACTTGTCATTATTTAATACAGCCGTACATATACATGTACTGTGATAGATCTTAAAAATAGAGTTCACTAATTTCTGTTCTTATCCAATATTTTAACATTGTTTTTGCGTACATTCTTATTCAGCGAAAGTTTTATTTACATCAACGAAACTGACAACCAACGCGACTACTGAATTATCAAAAACGATTTCTAAATAATGTACCTATATAGAAAGTTTAAATAAAAAAGTTTCATTGCAATTAAATTATTTGCTTGACGGTTTTTTTGGGATTGAACTGTGACAAATGATATACTCGTATTTACGGTTTAGTAGTTCACATAGAAAAGGGGTACAAAAGAAACAATCAACTTCATAAGAATTACACAGACGATTGCAGAACGAATGTTGATGGATGAATTGGTACACATTAACGTTGGTAGGGTTCGGTTGAAATAATTAATATAGTACTTCGCCCCTGCGCCGGTTAATGGGGTTCAATACAAGCCCAGTCCGCTGGGAACCCTCTTAATCGATTCGATTCCTAATGATCTTATCGAGTTGTATTGATTGTGATTCGGCGTGCAGATCTTCGCAAAAAAAACCAACAAAAGAGTTAACCGTCGTTCCACTTGACAATTCCCGTGAAATATTTTAATTAATGAATCCCGGCCAACAGACGGGAGGAAAAGAAAAAGCTGTTGTGCCGTAAGGCTGGTAATGGAATATTGGAATGGAATGGAGCAGTGGGCGGGTTACGACAACGTCTCGGCTTCGCTTCCGCCGCGCCGCCACTTTTACTTTTCTCTCGGTGCTTGCTTCACGGGCCCGTAGGTCACTACACTGCCACTACTCCGAGCTAATCTTCAGCGGTTTACTGCCCTTGACAACACAAATAAATGTTAGATTACGTCTATACGTCGACTCGATTAAAACAATTTACTAATCGCTTACAAAATGGGAGCAGACGTGCTGTCACGTGTCGGACGCCTTTTAATTTTCATTGCTCAAGGTATCGTCGACGGGAGGTGTCGACGGAACGTGTCGAGCGAGCAGGAAACGTGATTGGTGTTGCGGTGGACCAATATTTATAAACAAACATCGCCGTGACACAGATCGGGCGCGGCGCCGTTTGCGCGCTCGCTCGGCGGCCGTGTTATGTGCGCGCGGACTTTCTCGTGCACTTTCCTCCTCTCTTTAATTGACGTAACGAGCGAGCGACTCTCACACGCGCTACAAAAACGCCCGCGTTGCATCACACGAGGAGAAATGACTGCACGCTACCGATTCTTTTGCAACTGCACCAGTTACGTGTGGAATCGCTTTCTCTGTTCCATTGTGATCCCCACCGCGGGGCATCGCCTCCGCGCGCCGGCGGGCTCTAGAGATGAGACTGACATCATTACGCCGCAGAACGACCATGTGCGCCGCTTAAAAAAAGAAAGTAACACCATAGAAAGCGGCCGCGCCGAACGTCGACCCGCGGCGAGTGGTGCACGCCAGAAATAGAAAGTCTTCCAAAAGGCCGGGCCCGCTCCCTTAACAAATAAACAAATGACTGCAAGCAAGGCAAGGGGAAAGTGAGAGCAGTCGGGGGCGCCGAACGCGCTCGAACCTGTTTCCTGATCGACCCCCCTCCCCTCCCTCCGTCTCAATTTGAGCGCTTCGTCCTACGTCACATCTGTTGTAGACAATTTAGCCGACGGCCCAGGAGCCTATCTACCATCATTACTGACCTACTTAACAAATGCACTTGCTCGTTAGCTTCTTCCACTTAAACACACATTTAATGACATTTCGGTATTTTATCGTAAACTAATTAACGTTAGCAGCTTAACAATTGTATAACAATAATGAAAATATATACCGCATTCGTACGAGCGAGCTAATCAGTCAAATAAAGAAAGTATCTGACGCCGGTGGAGACACTGAGGGGTCACTGACACGGTGTTAGTGTAATCGAAAGACTTCGCGCTTTCTAAAATAACTATTCAGTGTCATCAGCGCACGCAACATGTTCGTTACGTCACTCCTTATTTACGTCTGCAATTTGTTTGTAATTGCATAACATACCTACCGTGGCTAATACGTTTAGATTTCGTCGATCGCCCGCAGGGAAACTACCAGAAACACAAGAACACGACAATAAGCACTCGCCGAAACTGCTGAAACTAAATTGATTATTTAAATTTCAAGAGCGGCGGGTGCGTGTCGTTTCTTGTGTAATTAAAAAAGCTTAATTCACATGGCTGCCGTTCGGAATAACAATTGGTTCAGGCGGTGAGTAACGACGAAGCCTGTATCTCGGTTGAACGCTCGCAGGGACGCAAGGTCGCGGCGTGACGTCACGCGCTCAACGTAACACATACCTGCTCTCAAGATGTCTTGCATTTTTCATCATCACAATAAATGTCGTAACTATGCCTATATATAGCGCGATATAGTCAATAACATTCAATCTAATCTTCCGGCTGTCCTTACGAAAATAGTGACATAATAACATGTTCATGCCATTGGATACACGTCTAGGACACTACATTTTAAAGGGCAATAAGCTCACCCCTTATTCCATGGCGGGACGTATAGTACAACCGGTGAATCCTGGAGTTGTATTGCATTCCTCTGCCTATCCTTTAGAAGTAAACGGGGGTGGTTTTATGTCGTGTTATTATATTTTGATTGGCATAAACGGTAATTAATATTTGATTTCCCTCAAGTTTGAGGTTCCGTGTATAAGATGAGCGAGTCTGTAACACTTCACGCGCCTTATAAGCAACTGAAGCTATTTATAACGCGATCTATTTCTGTTTGTTCCAGAGTTCGACGGTACCACCGTGCTGTGCCGCGTCTGCGGTGATAAAGCCAGTGGATTCCATTACGGCGTGCATTCCTGTGAGGGCTGCAAGGTAATTACATTGGTTATTCTTATCACTTCTATATCATCACGCCAGAGCCTTGTCGGGGTAGACAGAGAGCGCAGAGCGTCAGATATCTCTGCCTTTTATACCTGACGTGGTTAATTAATGATATTTATGTTTGTTAAGGATAAGGTAATATCGAAAGATCTAAACTTTTGTGTATAACCTTTCTGAACTGAAGCCATCTTAAACTAGTGTGTGTTCGCTTGCTTGCGATATTCACTTATCCTTAATTTTTTTAATTTCATAAAATATTTGAAGGAAAATGTTCTCTAACATCGACTGCCGTGTTTGCGTTATGTAATTCGTGACCGCCATATTGCCATGTCTATTTAAAAACAACGCTCGCCCACCAGGTTTCCACTACCGCTTATAGTCGCTGGCCACCCGAGAGCATTCATTGCAGTGTCATAGTTGAACAAATTAATTACATCGAAATGAAACAGTGTAACCACATCCCGTAACGAATATAAGTTGAACGCAGTGGGAAGTAGCTCGTAAGAAGCGATGATCGCCTTTCTCCGTACTCGTTGCGCTCTACTCTTGATTCTCAATCACTTTCAATATCATTTTCATATAATTGAAGTCGACGTAACGAGCCAACGTCGACGAGTCGAGATGGGAACATCGTAGCGTTAACTTTGCGGTAACGAATGTTAACTTTAGCGCCACAACGCCACCACTCGAGATGATAACTCGAACACAGTAACGTTCGGCGGGCTATTAAATCATTTCGTGTACACCACGGCCGGCAGCCGCCTGAGTGTCCTAGAGCAGCGGCAGCAAGGTCGCGACACACGGAAGACAATCTCCGTGGACTCGATGAACAAAGCCCGGCCATGGGTGTTTAATGTCAAATCTTTTCGTTCAACGTATCTCATATTTATATGCGCCGCGACCTCGCGTGTGACCCTTTTTAAACACATGTGTATTATATCCACGGTCGGTGTGTGTCCCGGCATCGGCGGCCACTAATGTCCGAGCGGGGGCACAAAAAGCATCGTGTGAACTTGTTACAAAAGCGGTTGACGGGTTGCCGGGTTGCCGGCTCGGTGAAGAGCTACCTGCCGACCTCGACGTGCCGGCTGGCGCCTAACGCCCCCGTTTTATACGATTTATTTCTGTTTTGGATACCTGTCCCGCAACAATCACACGAAACACGCAAGACATTTTTTTTCCATTGCTATCAAGGGCAGGACCCTATAGAAATCGATAAGGCTAAGTAAACTCATTATAACATAGTTTGTTGGTTAACACGCGAAAATGTTTATGGCATTTTAATAAAATTTTGTGCGACTTTCGTTTCACGTTCATAATTCATAATATATTGGCTATATGTAACCGTGCCGTCACGATCTGGCTGACGGTCAAATGCTCGTGGAATTCGCGGCATGAAAAATACCGTAATACCTCACTACTCCGTTAACTGCATAAAGTGTTGTAAAACAAAACCCTTCTGAACCAATGGCTTACTCTATAAATTTCTGTATGTACTTATTAGTAACCGAGAATTTTAGATGTTTTTATCTATTTACAACAATATTATATATCGTTAAATGTTCTTAAAAAATCAATCAATCGATGCAAGACCAAGGAATTTGCTTTATCACAGCGGTTGCAGGAAATGTACAAACTCCTACTTGTTGCTAGTCATCACCTTGAGAAACTTTTCCGCCTCTGATGCACGTATGCAGAAGGTTGCTGTCGAAAGTAGCAAATTATGTTCTCGGTGAACGTCCAAGAGATATGCACTTGGCTCACTTCAATACTGCAAATACTTCCTGGTGTATGATAAACAAAAATATATATTTTTATTGTTCTTGTAATGTGAAACAATTGCATCAGTTTTCGCAAAAATTCAATTGTATTCGGTAGTAATTTTATTTGCAATTAAAAGAATAATGTAACGACGCCGTGAGCAGCCCGACCTTAGAAAGGTCATATTCATGAGCGTAAAAGTGCGGCGACGACACCGGGCCGGGAACAGCAGTGCAAGTGTACAGCGAACGGGTTTGGCGACACGAGTCTGCTCGTTTATCGCGACAAAGCGTGTCCTTCGGGGCCCGCGTCTGGTGCATTGTGCAGCGAATGACGCGACACGACATCGAAATTACCTCCAGAC
This sequence comes from Parelbella macleannani, assembly GCA_018245755.1. Classification (NCBI taxonomy): domain Eukaryota; kingdom Metazoa; phylum Arthropoda; class Insecta; order Lepidoptera; family Hesperiidae; genus Parelbella; species Parelbella macleannani. Next base: position 3,865 of record DWEE01000634.1, on the reverse strand, counting down.
GGAGAGATCTCTATTTATATAAATTGCCGGCCAAAGTTTCTTTAACCTTCGTACTTTTTGTAAATTATTGAGACGTTTTTATGTTGTTTGCAATATATTACCGTTTTAGGAGTAAAGCTATAGGTATAGATGAATCAAACAAATAAAAAACGATAACATTTATTCACATGTTCATTATGAAACAAATTTGCACCCATTTGATGCGTAAAATATAACTTCGTCTTACGTAAGCATTAATTGTTGTGGGTGTAAAATTATCACCCGTTATCGCAACGCTAACTAGCGGCAACATTGCAAAACTAATATATCAGTTCAGCTATTCGCCGCGAGATGGCGCTACGTGTGATAACGCGACAGTGCTGCTCAGCCCGCGAGCGGTAGCGAATAGAAACTTCCATGAATGGTTTTTACGGCTCACTACGCGGCGCGGGGCGTACTGCCGTACGCATTGGTGTCAACGAACCCGTGTTTATTGCTACACGTTCTCCACATACTAATAAATTACCTTCGCTTCTTTTGTCGGTTAGTTGATTATTTCGACTCTTCTGAAATTACAACAAAATTTTAATTCAATTTAAGAGCAACATTGTAGATTCTTTTGTAATTCACAAATATTTTCATTTACGAAAATTATTGTTTATTTCTTGTTTCTGTTCTTAATAACCAATTGGTATCTCATATATCATGCACTTTTATAACCTAATATGTGACTTCAATATCATTATAAAAATAATTTTACTGCTACCAATTAGTATCTACCTACCTACTTGATACATAGATAATTACTCATTAAAATGTGATGCGCTTTTTAACTATTTTAATTTGACTTTAAATAAATATTTCACTTATAAATATGATCACTTGCTTAACAAAGTAACAGAAGTCAAAACGCGAAGTGAACTGGCGCAAGTTCTTTGTTCCGCGGCCCTCAGTCGCCTCGTGTGGGCCGCCTAAAACATACAATTACCTGCGACCTCTGAAAATCATGTTTATAATATAACCACAAAAGTATTCCGGTGCTACCTTACAACTTGTACAAAACAGACAATTAACCTAATTAAAAAAACCTCTGAGATATCATATTAGTGAGCACATGGGACGCCCCGAAAGCAATACAATATGAACGTCCAAGCGGTGCGACAGTGGCCGATGGGCCGGCAGCGGCGCGCGGGCGGCCGGCGGGCGCGGCGCGGGCGCGCGGCGGCGCTTTGTCCGCGGCGACATCATTCCGAAGTGGGTCGCTTATTTTTTCGGCACCGATCTGTGCAGGGCGCGGTCGACGACCTCGCCCGCTAGCGCCTTTCCACGCAGGGTTGCCACACTTCACCTTGCGTGCTCACATCGGCTATGCAACTGCGCTACGAAAGTGTGAATTGGTTTATTCTTGCTTATATTGCGTATACAGATAGATTCGGCCGTTTTGACTCGAGCTGCGGTGTTTTATGCATTGACAGACGCACCCTTTATGGTATATTGGGACGTTTGAAATAAGTGGTAAATCGTGGGAGTGTGCTACACTCCCTACCCCTACCCTATCCCTAATGGAAAGTACAATCGTGGTCCTATGTTATGTTTGTTCAATGGCCGTCGATTTGATTATGTAACTCGAAAAGCTGCATTTACTTGCTAAGGCAGACCGTGTGTCACATTATTGAACATTTTAAAAGACTCTAATATGAGGGCTGATGTTAATTAAAGTTATTGTGTTAATTCAATTAATTTTGCAACAATTAGTTATGACGACGTCACTAACAATACTATTATTGTTTCTTATATGCTAATTATTAACATATTTTTATTGTTGTAAATAAAGATTATTTGATAAAGTACTTAGTTAAACGATAAGGGAATTTTAATAAATTAAATAATAAAGCAATATTATCTTGTAATAAAATAATAAACTAAATACTGGCAGCTTGGATTAGGGGCTTATACTTGAACAGAAATACGAACAAAACCAAAAACAGCAAGCGGAACAGCGCTTGGCTCCACACGCTCTACATGGGCGGCATGTAGGCTGCGGGCGGGGGCAGCCCTAGCGCAGCCTCCTCGCAACGTTTACGGCGAGTGTATGTACGCAACGAACGTAACCTACATAATTTTGAACTGTCAGCACAAAGTTCGTTGGCCGGCGCGCGTGTTTACCGCATATCGAGACCGTCCACGTCGTGCGCTTACGACTTCCGCAGCGTCGCGCCCGCCGCGGCCGCGCCGAGCTCACCGGCCTCACTCCGCTCCACCACCGACGATTATCCTGTTACCAAGCGAATGTACTTTACCTCAAAACTATATACAGTTTTTAACTGAAACTTATCTACGTAATAGGTTGTCATTATTAACTATACTTAATGTGTTTTAACGACATCTATGAATTTAGACTAGCGAATATTTTTTTTGCTTTTATATAGCTATAAGAATTTTATATGTAAAAGACATTAATAACATTTAAAAGTAACGTTGACTTGATAAACAAGTGTCGATTTAGTACACGAATATCTTTTAATTGGGCATATTTCAAAGCTAAAAGGATAAAATATAAAACCGGTAGTAATGTATAAATTTAGCTGTCTTAAACTAACTTGTGAACATATCACCACATTGAGTTTACTAGACTAGCATTAATAATTTGCCCAAAACCAAATGAAATTATGGAGTTACATACATTTTTTCGAGCGATAATAATTTATACATTATAAGTTTGTAATAAACAGTTCGTTTAATATCAATTTGCTATTTGAAAGCTGACGTCATTGTTAGCTAAAAAGTGCAATCTGTTAACGCAAATAACCGATTGGAGAGCCCTATTCCACCGAGCATGCAAAAAGTTCCCAAATTTATTACATTGTAAGAATTACCCGCCTAATTGTGAGATCTCTACGTATCGACACATCTAAATTAATTAATATCACGCCTGTATTTCACCGAATGGGTAGAAAGAGAACTGTAGCGCACTCCGATTCACCGGTTTATATTAAAGACAAAACGAAACGAACAGGTTAAAGAACTAAAACTCAAACAAGCTGTAGAATAATAATAATAATAATACATGGACGGTATCGCAGCGTGAACTAGAAGTGAACACAACAAATCATCACGCCTGCACTTGTCGGAAGGGGTACACAGAGGAATAAGCAAAGTTAAAAACAAAGAAATAGGAAAATTTAAGACATGCAGAAGTCGTTGGCTAAAAATACATGCGATATGTTAGCGGGAAGTGGGAATGAATCACGCGCGATATGAGTCAACGTTATCGCGACATCTGCCGCGCGGCGCGTCCCGGCCGCCGCGGCTCCGCCCGCGGTGCGTCAGCGCGGCGGCCGCAGTCATTGTCCTCGCACCGTTAGCCGTAAGGTTGCCGCTCGCCGTCGCCGACATTATCTCCGCGACAGCTGTTTTTCGGTACAGCTTAACACTTGCCGGTTATCCGCCGTTTGTTGCCTTGTTCGTGTTTTGCAGTAGGTACTTCGATTTGACTAGGTGTATGTTGTATGTTGTAATTCGATGCGTCTAATGCGCAGGGTGCTTTATTGATGTTGACGGAACAAGTGCAACATACGACCAACGTATGCGTCCAGGCTGTCAAATTAACGGAATGTTTAGTAACTGTCGCAAAACTGTACACTTGCTTGCTAAGTGCTAATCGAAATGTTGAGATATTACTGTTCTCGTTACTTGAAAGAAAAAATTCAAATTCAAATGTCATTTACTCAAAAGTAATTTATTAAAAATTGGTTCAATAGAACGTTCAATGTACGTCAAAATAAAACTACCACCGCTTCGGAAGACACCTCGCTATGGAGAAGAAGCGGCGAAAGAAACTCCATAGGTGTGCTTAAGCATCTTTTCAAATAAGTACATACATGGT
>DWEE01000633.1:0-16157 GCA_018245755.1 Parelbella macleannani | reverse complement strand
CTTAAACTCCACACTCCCCTGTCTACTCCTTCGGGAATTACAAGACTGAAATTACGTTAAGTTTGGATTACTTTAAATTTTTAATGTCACAACTTATTGTAATTTTAGATTGAGCAGGTCATTTCTAATAGTTAAGACTTCTTTAGTGTCTATTAAACATTCATTGATAAACGACCGACATCAAAGTGATACTGCGCAAGCGCAGTGATAGACACATCAGCTGTCAATCAGTGATGAGGGATTAACGTTTAGATGATTGCTATAGGGCTTAGAAATGACCAGAGACCGGAGTTAAAAAATATATGTATATAGTCAAATATACCAACTTAGTAGAACGTTCTATAAATTTCTAGCAAAAACCTTCTGGAGACCTGTTAAATAAAGAGAATGAACAATACTTTTGTTTAATTAATATTAAGCCATTTTGTTTTCTAAATAACTTTATACAGCTAGGCGGCACGTCGATAAAAAGTAGTTCTAAACGAATATGAACGCCGAGGTCACTATGAAGGCTTAATAAAAAAAATGCAGCATGAATACTAACTTTAATTGTGAAGAAATAATGTCATGAAACTTATTTCGGAGTTCATCGGACATACATTCATTCATGTTGTTCATTCATTCATTCGTGGTGTTCATTCGGATGAGGATATGGCCGCCACGGCCAACAATAGAGCGTTAAAAGGAGTGATGATAGATAATTATGATGATGATAATGAAGATGGAGATCATGATGATGAAGATGATGAAGACGGAGACGAAGATGATGATGATGTTTTTCTTTAAATCACAATAACCATTTAGGTCTTGACATGCAATATAACAAATAGACAAGTCAATTGCATTATTACAAGTAAAGGAATGACTTTACCTGCTCATTTAAATAACATTACGTCATGCATAAGTTGGAGCGGTCAAAACAATCAAACGTTTTGCAACATTAATGCGTTGGTCTAATACTCGTATAAAACACTCTTTAAGGCAGCTATTATCATGTACTGATGCAAGTATTAACAACAGATAAAACCCTCCAATGTAGAGTTAAGAAATTGCTGTAAGTGACAAATAATAGTATTAAACAATTTCTTTAATTATTTTAAAACTATTACTCGTAACATTTTATTTTTGTTACGCGAGCAGCAGAGGCACTTCTATCCATAGTATTTATCTGAATAGGACCATGTTAATGGGTTAGTTTATGTAAAACTAGAAGTTAATAAGTCTATTAGTGTATTATCGTATTGTTTTATATCATTGTTGGTTATTTAATTTTCTTCATCTCCTCATAATTCCTTCTTATATGCTAGTGTGTATTTAAATATTCGTAATGCTCGATTTGGTCTGCACTGAATTTAGTACGCCTACTTTTGTTTTTAATGCAGGTATTTATGAAGACATACAATTTTCAGTACATATGTATGTACTGTTATTCGACTGGCCCGTTGGTGCAATGGTTGGTAAACCTAATTATTGCACTGGGGTCGTGGGTTCGATTCTCACGCAGAATAAATATTTGAGTGATGAGTAGAAATATTTGTTGTGCCTAGGTGTTAAAATATCTGTAAATGTATATATGTATATCAGTCGTCTGGTGACCATAACACAAGATCGCTTGATGATTATTTCGGTACCAAATAGACTTTTGCGAACCTGTCCCAAGATATTCTTATTATTATTTGTTAATCAACTGGGATAACGTATTTGACTGTCGAATCCATGATTGTCCGTGTCACTTCTTGCCTGTCCTAAGCCTGTGATATTTATATGACATAAAAAAGGTTATCTAACAGCTAAGCCGCTGCACCTTCCAGTCCGCGATTGTTTCTCTTTCGCAACGAGGACCGTCCGCTCGTGATCGAGTGACTGGTGGGCGAATCGATTATACAGGGTGTGGTTTTTAATTAATATTACATAATTATAAGATGCCTTGTACACAAAGTTTAACAAGTCAATTTGTATATCATATTTTTATTCTTTGTTTCTCAAAAATATATACTTACTTTGTTTAGATTTTATTAGGCGGCTTACATAATCATATTATGTGCTTTATAAGATTAAGAGAAGAGTGCTTGTCACTAAAATTTAATATTGGAAATGAGTAACTTATTTACCGTTTTGTTATTTGGTCGTGTAGATTGAAAATGAATTTTGAGTAATTAAGGTTTGAGCCTTTTTAATAGACATATTTCGAAATTTATTCCCTATGAACTTTTACGGCGAATGCCGGTTAACGTCGTCACAGGGAAACTGTAGGAAAGCAGATAGTATTTTGTTGTCAATTACAAAAAATTTTTATTCGTCGCTAACATTTCCTATAAGATAAAGGGCAATTAGTAATTCTAGTAGGTCGACACTAATAAACTAATATATACAACTGTTAGTTATTGTGTAATTATTTTACATGTTATTTTTATTGCTTAGAAACATGTAAGTATATTATTACGTTGAATGTCAATAGTATGGTATGGCATAGATGTATACACAGCCTATGGTGATACTTACAATCATTGCTGTTTCATTCACTTACAAGTAAAATAAAATTTGTAGTTTAGTTGTATATTAGAAATCCGATATATTATTATTAAAAAACAGTTAACGTACTAGATTTAAAAGGATATACACATGTATACAGCCAAGTTTCAATTCAGACACTTATAAATGTTACTCGCCTACAAACGGCATATCCGTGAAGGAAAAACGTAAATGTTTTTTTAAATGATTCTAATTGCAAAATCGCAATCAAAACAAACATAAAAGGGATACCGAAACGGCAAAAACAAAATGAATTCGTTGCAAGATGTTTCGCGTTAACGCGCTGACACAATTCCAGCCTTACAAGTCATCGATTATTGTAATATTGTCCTCGGTGTATAAAATTGTCGTAGAGCCGTCGACGCGAATTTTATATTTATTCTTTAGAACGAGTCGCAGCCAACCTATGACTGTATATCCTTAAATGTTGCACAAATACCTACAATGTATGCCGCCGTACATTTTGCCGCGTCACATTTCAATTTATTAATATTTTATGAAAATTAAACAGCTGTCAGTCAAACTTGCAGTCGTTCGGTTCAAAAAGGGTCTTATACTTTGCAATATCTGTGCACAGTCTATATTTAATGGGTCGCATTCAAACTTAAATGTAAAATTGCTAATCTCTAAACAAAATCAGTTTCTATTTTCTATTTACATAAACACACATTATCAGCTTGTCATCGCCCACTGCTGGACGTAGGTCTCTCCAATGGCACATCACTCGATCGATTTTATATTTATTCCTATCAATTATCATCGTTCAGCTCTCGAAAACATTGGCGTTTCACAAAGAGCTTACAATGATCAAACAATTAGACATCAACCTGTACCGCGGCACATTCAAGATCCAGTTACGCACGACAAGTTGCTCTACTTCGCTTCGAATATAATTTATTGTGAGAAATCAACAGGTAGCAAATCGGAATTGAGTAATACAATTACCTCGGCTGTTTTATGACCCTTGCAGTAATTTAATTATTGTACAGCCGGTATTAGTAAATGATGATTCGAATACATCGTAGGAACATTAAGTGTTTTTAAATTTAATCATACAATGTTTGAAGTATTGATGGCGTGTATGTAACACGAATACGATTAAATTATATGTAATTAAGTTTACGAGAGTGCTTCTCATTGATATAATTAGCTCAAGGCATTATAAGACTATCTATTTTTCATTCTAACATTTACGTATACTAATGTTGCATCATCTACGTACATCGTTATATTTTAGGCGTTGTGAAAACTTAGTTCTTAGTCATAGTATATTAAAGTAATTAGACTAGTTTCTTAATTTTATTTTTATGAGCTTGGGATTTCGACAACCATCAATAAATTAAATTACTTAATCAAATTTGACTTAAATATTTACTGTCAAGAAAGACAAAAAAAATTATCTTTGGTTTTGCTGAGAGGATCATTCTTTCATTCGGATAGAATATATTATATAACGACAGTAAACAAAATCTTAAAACATTCTTTTAGACATTTAAAAAAAAATTAATGTAGTAACGCGTTATTATGTCATATTATAAAATTATACGTTCACCTCCACTAACAACCATTTATGTTGTAAAGTTTATTTAAAAAAAATTATTAGATATTAAAATTAATAAAAGATTGTTAAAGATTATCATATTTAACTCAATGTTTTTTAACAAAATCACATATCACAAATCTCGGTCTTATCGTTGTGTTTCGCTCTGTCAATGTTCTAATAAGTAATTATAGCCTGTATTTGTATTCTCTGTACAAACATATCACACTAGCGTTTATCAACCCGTTTCACTGCCAATCAATAAATTTTCTATAGTAGCTTACTTTACTTAAAGACCATGGCTCTTAATGTTTGGAGTGAATTATATTTACCATTTTCTCTTGAGATAAACATTTTCGAGATAGCTGAACTTTGTTATGAAAATATAATAAATAAATAAAATCTCACCCTCTATATGGAGGTAATCACACTTCATTGGACGTGTAATGTAACTGACGAAATAAAGAAGTGCTACCCTCCCCTATCTACTCCTGCGCGTATAAGCAGGCGTGATGTGTTATGTCATGAAAATAGAAAGCCTTCAATACGTCTATTCAAATGAAACAATCAATGTTTATCGTAACAATTAGTTCTACCTTCATATAAAGTTTTATCAAAATCGGTTCGACGGTTATAATAAGAAAACGTAACAAACATACAGAGGTACTTCCGCGATTATAATATGAGTATAGAGTAGAGATTATATTCTTACATGTGCTTGATTAATTACACGGAGAGAGGCGAAGCGATCGATCATGCAGCGGTCGTGGAGGCGCCGCCGTGATCGATTGACCGATCAACGGAATAAATTAAAATTTGATTGTTTTGTCGGCATTACAAAGTGATATTTTTAAGCAGGAGTACTCGTGTGTTAATTGAACTACTGAGTAATTAAAATTTATTGTACATTATCTATGCAACTATTGCAACTCGATTTATTAATATATAGAAAATATCGGTAAAAACGTAATAACTGGCTGAATCTAGTACAAAAAAGTCGAATTCGATATTAAATTTCCCACCTGTTCTTACATAAACAACAACATACCATTAAATAGCCGTATGTACACGCTTTAACAGATGCAGTGTGTAAATCAATTTTTCGCAACAATGGCCACACTTACAGTTACCAAACACACAAGTGCCAAAAATTATACATCTCAAAAAGCACTCTATGCATATACAATTAGAGTTTAAAATAGGCGGTGATAAATTGTTCTTAAGCCCTTTGAAAATAAGTGACGTAAAGTTATAATGCCCGCTTGAATGTAACCCGAAGTGCGAGACACACGGAGTGTCATATGCGTGTGATTTATTTTGTATGTACATATATTTATATTTAATATGAATTTATATGTTATAATTTAAGGCTGACGAAAGTGCATGATATGTTACTGTTGTTACTATATTCCAACACTACTGTTGTACATTATATCAATATAGTAAGAATTGGCATTAAGAAACGTATGACGGATTTATAATTAGTTATTATGACAGCTGTATTCGTTCAAATTATATTATTATAACATACTAAAGTAAGCAATAAGTAGCATGAATAATTAATAATTAATTAATAGTACCCAATAAAGTCACTTTAGTGTATTAATTACGATTAGTAATACATTAATAGCAATAAAGTCACAATAGTAAAGTTTAGTAATATTATCGTGATATAATACATTTTTTTATTTTTTTTAATTTAACCCTAAGATACAAATATTCATAGATTTTAAAACATTCCGATCTGTTCCAAGAGATGAAAAAATGTAAATAAACAGTTTTTACACAGAGAAAGGGAGTCGAGTCAAGAACTAAGATAAACAACTTTATGATATAGGTACCTGCATTGTTACATACATTACCATGATATATCCTTCAGTTAGTAAAAATAGTTTCGTAACTTATTCATTATGTTAAGGCGCAGTTTAATTACTCAAAATCCCCTAATTGCACTCATAGTTCAGAGTGAAGGTTTAATAAATATTACATATTATCTATAAAAATGTCCAAAAATATTTATACAATCTCTGTTTTGTGGTAAACACTCTATGCAGGGGAGTAAAATAGGCCTCTAAAAGGGGTAAGAAATTGTTAAAAATGATAAAACAGTCTATATAAGATTAAAAAACCCTCGCCAAGGACATGAAAAAGAGTTTTCTAATTAGTAGAATACTTTTCAGTGTATGTCATTTTCAATGACCAAGCCAACCTCTCCTACACTTGATGTATTCTTCTGTATAATAAACTGGGCTCTGAGGACCTGCTGATCGCAGAACAGCGCCGTCTATTTCGGCATAGCTAAATGCTCTGGCAAAGAACGAGTAGCAGAATAAGCGGTACAAGAAATTGTGTTCGGTGATCCTCAAACCCCTCTGTTGGGGATGTCTATGTTAAAGACTGATCAGGGAAAGTCTGTTGGTAATGAATAACTGTAAATATGACAAAGACTTTACCATAATGATAAAACACTTTCCTGGGTTATAGAACTCTCTCAAAAATGTTTTGACAGATATCGTTAAATATTAACACACTACATTTCATCCGCCAATTTTGACAGCTATGAAATATGAATTTGCTATACAGTGCCTTAAAATGTGCTGTCAGTTAAACTATCGATACCAACCCACATATTTGTTACGATAACTGATAACATGGTTAAACGTGTTGAAACCAGCCTCGGTCCCGACTGACATGTACCCGTACAAGTACATATAACAATTAAATAAGGATTATGCAAATATACAACCGTATTAGCGTCCAAACAACATGGTCTAACAACATACATATGTACATGTTAGGCCTTGACACGAATATATATTTATACGTGTGATTTATTTATTCACACCAACATATTTACTACCTATAAAAAATTCCATTCACTTTCACGTATGTATGCCATGCATTACATTAAAATAATTTAATAATGTCAATATAACTTTTTTGATTCATTAGGTACATACTGTGATATTCTCGACTTGATATCGGGTGGAATAATTACAAAAAGTTTTTGCACTAGGCTGACACACCTTCCAGGTGATATTTGTTTAGAACTCACGAGCAAAAGCTTCTTTTTAAAATATTTAGCCTTCAACATCACGGGACACCAACCACGACACATTTAACAGTAACATTATGGGGTCAGTTCTGAAAATAATAATATGGATTTAAGTATGATGGCTATGTAAAAAATTCGTGTCACCGAAAAAGATGTGGCGTAGTACAACAAACGGCAATAAATTGTCTTTTTATTCATAATAAATACTGAGATGAAATGGATACCTAAAGTTGTGAAACAGCTTTTTGTATTAAATCTTTCAATATTTATAGAACAAAAGTTTGTCCGATGATATTTCAAAGTGGCACTAACTGAAGATCTGCGCAACTGTCAAAGCAGGTGCAAATGTCACCCATATGTCATCTGTCAAATGTCCCAACTGACAGCTGATGTTCATCTCTATTACATCCATGGAGTTATTTTTTTTGGAATGGTCATTGAATTCTCATACACGACAGACAGTCTATTACAATACAACATTGCCTTGACACACATCCGAAGTGCGTTTTAAGATTAAGTTCCATATTAGTATAGAATGTAAAATAGGTATGTACATACCGGCATTCATTTTTGATTCTTAACAAATATATCAAACTAATTATAAACTTCTTTGTTTTTATATAAATCTAATTACGATGGCTATTGTTTAAGGTATGATAATGTTGTGGCAGCCGCGTTGGTCGAGTGGTTGTAAGAGCGACTGCCGATCGGGAGGTCTGGATTTAAATCCCGGGTTGGGTACTAGTGGATTTTTCTAATTTAGAATTTCTAGTAGTGACTCGGATTCTGGATTTGTGCCCAGTGTACGGAAATATGCTCACCACCTATTCCCTGGAACGTAAACGTAACTGGTGAATCGTCGAAATGTACTATACCTACTCCTCTGCCTTCCCCTTCGGGGATAACAAGCGTGAAGTTACGAATAATAAGGTTTAATTGGCAAGCAATAACTGTGATGTAATACAAATCAGAGCTAAAAATATTGTATCCGTTTTCGTAATATATACATAATAAATTTGGATACTTAAAAGTTAAAGCAAGATTCTTATCCGGCACTACCTTGCATATTGCATAAACATTACCACATTAAGGATTTTAAAATGCATCCTTTAAATTTTTTTTATTGTTACGTTTTATTGCATACATACCACTCCATATATTTCCCTATCCCATCGGTCCGATAAAAACGTTGACAAAGGATATTGTATGGAGAGAGCCTCTCTATTGTTGTTTGTTTTTAAAACCGTAGCGCGATGGTGACAAGTTGTTGACTCGAAAGCCGCGGTTTATGATTGTTGCTCTACTTGAAAGTAATTTAATGTATTCATTATACATAATTTTGCATAGAAGTATCTATAAAACTTTTTAAGAATTTTTTATGGAATTTAAAGATAATGAAGTAAAATAAAGTAAGCAGAAAAAGAAAGTAAGTAACAAGCTAATGAGCTTTGTTTTGTATTAAAGAATCAAAAGAAGGATACGTGCATAATTGGATGACCAACTTACAATAAAAATTTGAATGATAAAATTGCGCATATATTAAAAATAAGCACTAACAACTATACAGTATCAAACGAAAGTATATTAGGCACTGTGCGTGTTTAATTATAATAAAGAAACAATGATCCTAATTATCGTCTGCCAACCTGCACTTGGCCAGCGTGGGGGACTATGGCCTTAACTCTCTCAATATGAGACGAGACCCATATTCCAAAAGTGGAATAATTATATGGGTCGACTATTATTTTTTAAATGTAACATCACGCCTCTAATTCCGGAATGGGTAGGCAGAGGAGTGTAGTACAATCCCACGTTTCACTATTTACGTCTAAGTCCCATGGAATAGGTGGTGAGCCTATTGCCATGCACCGGGCATAATTCCAGACTCCGAGTCCCTACTAGAAATTCTAAATTGGAAAAATCCAATAGCACTCGATCCGGGATTAGAACCCAGGATCTCCCGATCGGCAGTCGCACTTGCAAACACTCGACCAACGAAGAACTATTATTATTTTATCGATATTAAGAAAAAATGAACATAATATAGCCATATGCTTATATTTTATTACATAAATCACATGTCAAAACATTAAAAAATCTTCGTCTAAAAGCAAGTTACAACATACTTAATTAGATTATTGTTTAAAAATAAAATATATTGTCACGGTTGTATTGCAAATTACACTGTTTTTCGTTTCGTAATTGTATAAAATGTCCGTTTAAGAATCGATTAAATGCAATATATTAGATATCAAGCGGTTTTATCTTATATAGAAATGTGACAAACATATCATTTAGAATACGAATGACTTAATTCGCAGTATTGTGCCAACATACTGAATGAGGTATGAATAAATTACATATTAAATACAAAGTAGAGCAAATTCGGGTTCCGAATATTGAACAATAGCAGCTTTAGTGGGTAACGGTTTGAGATTGGGTCTGAAATATTCACGAGTTTGTATACTCTATACTCTTTAAGATGACGCGGGATTCAAACAAATCTCGTCCTTATTCCAAAACCAATAAAAATTAAAGGCATTGCCTTCGTGAAATGAATTTTCGCAGCCGGCACCGCACCCGCTTAGCTGACCATGTAACCGTTTTGTGCAACTATAACGCATTGTTACAAAGCAAAATTATCTTTATTCCTATAACAATAAGGTCGACGTAATTGTATGATTGAAAAGAACGCTTTGAAATTTCCCAAATATTTACTACGATATTAAAATGTATTTATGCATAGTGTGACCTCAAGCGTGGAGCAGTGACCTATGGAGAATTGATTTTATGTGAAGGTACACTGATAATGTGTAATTTGTCATAAGTTTATTATGATACAATATCGTCAAATATGTGGCCCGCCCATTCTCATTTCAACTTACTAGTTTTGACAGCTATGTCGGTGACCTTCGGTTTGACGACCTGAAGATGACAGCGGAAAGCTGCTTTATTTGAAAGGCCCAGGACCCAAAGGAGTTGCTCCTATTAGGGGAGGCCTATGTCCAGCAGTGTACATCTAGAGGCTGATGATGATGATGATGATATTTATGAATTAAAAGGGTATGGCTGCGTTTCGAAAAATAAATAGAGAATAGAATAAATAGAGACATAAGCTTATAGGAATCACTTATATAAGTTTTAAACACAGAAGATATATCTGGCACTCGGTCCTCTCTGCCTATTCCTCCTGGCGTGACGATATAACAATAATAATAACGTTTTAAACATCGCCTGTAGTCAATCGCAAAAACCCTGTAATTTCTAATAACGTTATACAAAGCTGTGAAATGGAATCAAACATATAATTTATTGGTAATTGTATACAATCATTAACTTTTAATATAAAAACATTAAAAAGCTTCATGTTTATGACTTTATATGGCTCATTATTTTATATATTTGTTGTTGGTTTCGATTACTCACTCTAATATCAGTTCCTAATTGAACTGTCCGACTCTTTCGTCTTAACAGAACATGTTATTTAAATACAGTTACGTCAAATATACATATAAAAGAGACTCAAAATTTCATCATTCCGAAGGACAATATGGTTATAAAATTTTGGTTCGATGTCACATAAGACAACTGGGCCAAACTATTGTTTTCGTATGTCAACTTTAAATTTAAAAATCTTCCCACGTTTTTTTATCATTAGTCTTTGGTAACATTTATAAACATAATTTAGTAATTTAAAGATTGACCCGTTGGTCGAGTGGTTGCAAACGCGACAGCCGATCGGGAGGTCCTGGGTTCAAATCTCGGGTCGGCTGTTATTAGATTTTTCTAAATTAGAATTTCTAGTAGTGACTCGGAGACTGGAATTGAGCCCGGTGTATGGCAATAGGCTCACCTCGTATTCCATGGGACTTAAACGTAACTGGTGAAACGTGGGAGTGTACTACAATCCTCTGCCTACCCCTTCGGAGATTACAGGCGTGATGTTACGTTTATAGATTGAAGAGTGACAGATATAATTATGTAGATTAAGTTACTATTTATACAAATTACTAATTTCTATAAACAGTCTTTTAATGGATATATCTTTATAAAATTGCATTTTATATGATTAACAAAACGACTAGCGCAAAATTGATGCAGTTTTCAACATTCTATAGGGCAATGATTTAGATTGTTAGATATACATATATTTCAACATATTATGTTCCACCCATAGATTACCTTTGGAACCTGGGCGGTAAAAATTACGCATAAATCACTAAATTTTAATGTGTTGTAAACCCCACGGGCCGAAATGCTAGTTTTGTTTAAATTTACACTGTTTCGTATTCAAACATAGGTACATACAATATTCTCAAGTGCCGCTAAATAACCGTTTATTTGTAATAATAAAGATTAAACACGTGACATTAACAGTCACAAACTTAAGTGGATTAGTCAATTGGCAATTAATAATATTAATGTTTCTTTCATTTTTACTATATTATTTTAATTTTATTATATTTTTCGTTGTCTCGTTTTTTTACTATGTTTTTTTTCGTGGTAGCGGCTGGTCTAGACCTGCGAAGGATCGGGTGTTGTGGCACACCTTGGGGAGGACCTTTGTCCAGCAGTGGAACGGTTGAAAAGATGATTTTTTTTAAAATAAAAGAATTATATTGTAAATGAATACCGATAAAATACAAATAAATTTCAAATTACTGAGCTTCTATACAAACACGGCTGTAATCCCCGAAGGGATAGGCAGAAGAGTGTAGTACACACAAACGATTCTATTTCGCGGCATAAAATAAATATATCCTTCACTAGTGCTTAAACAATCTTGAGACTAAAAGCACATAAAGATAATATAATATGAAGTTGATTTAACTGTTGTTTAATTCGCACAAAAACTTCCATTCTCATGTAACGTTATATAACATACACCATAGGTATATCCCGGATGTTGTTACGAAGAATGTCAAGTTATATTTCAACAATACATTGAATGAAGTGTAATTTATCGACCGAGAATATAATTTTTATATAAATGCAAATTAAGCGTGCCTAAATCATATCTAAAAGCTATTATTTTTGTACGTACCCATAAAGATAGTGTCGTCTTAGCATATTATATGAGTATAATACAGAAATTATGGGACAAAGGTCGGGGTTATCTTTAAATCTACTCAAATTTTACAGACGGACTGGCGACGTGAAAAATGTATGGCCAAAGATTAGTTATGTATATTTAGTACATATAGTACTAGTATATTTAGTATATATATATGTATATTTAGTTTTAAAATGATAGCAGATGTGATTTAGAATCTTATTATCTATCAAACGTTACTATGATCGATATACATACCTATACCTACATATTTCTATTTGCCCTTTTCCTATCTTAAGAAACATACCACAGCAACACGTTGTCTGCGCTATTTTGAAGATCTAGTTTATATGTCCTTTTCTTGAGATGCATAATATTAGGATATCATACTGTCTCAGAATACTGTAGCAGAATTCTGAAAACTTTGATTTCTTGTTGAGATGAGCGCGGTAAAACGCGCGTGCGAACCGAAATACTATGCAGGTTCAGATACAACGTCAAATAGTTCTTCAGATCACTCACCATTGTGAAGTGCACTGCTGCATATCCATGTTTCTTTCATTTATAAAATTTAGTTATAAGACCACCCGTTTTATATTCTTTAGAAGTAATTGTCAAACAGTGCCACAACATGGTAAAATTTTACCTAGAGAAAGTCGTAATTCCAAATAGAATTCGATATAAATATGGTTCATGTTCTCGATGTAAACGAAAATGATGACTATTCCTCAATCAGTAAAGACCATAGTTCCATGTACAACTTTCTTATCACATTAACGTACTTAATGTTGAATTTTTATTTCAACATCCACTAAGTTCATACGGGGCTATAACAACACAAAAGTTCGACAAATCTTCTTAATAACTCGTTTATTTCCATATCGAATTTCATATGGCACCAGCGACCATATCTCATGGAGGTAATAACCATTAGTTAGTATAATTTGTATGGTAAATATCACCCAACTCCGGGAACACACAGGAAATTATTTAATTAGTGACCCCCTATTGATAATCTTAATTGTGGTCCTTGCTTCTATAAAATACGATTACCCATGTACGTTTTATTCTCAATAATATCTTGATCTATGAAACTGTTCACGTTTTGTTTATATGAAGATTAATTCAAATTTAATATAATTTATTCAGATTACACGAGGGACGTAAGTTATTGTTTGTGGTGAAAGAAAAGCCCAAGAAAGTTCATAGTGCGTATCACATATTTATATTAACAAATACTAATAAAGTTATTGAATTATGGTCAATTTTATAAAATTGAAAATTTTTACTTTAAAAAAAACGTAAGATTACGCCAATCATCCACGAAGGGGTAGGCAGAGGAGTGTGGTACGCTCCCACGTTTCAACAAAAACGTTTAAGTCCCATGGAATAGCTGTTAAGTATATTGCTATAATTAAATTTTTACTTTAATCAGGTACATTTAAATTACTGTTCTTATAATGTGCCCTGGACACCAAAA
The DNA here is from genome assembly GCA_018245755.1 of Parelbella macleannani. NCBI lineage: Eukaryota > Metazoa > Arthropoda > Insecta > Lepidoptera > Hesperiidae > Parelbella > Parelbella macleannani. The sequence goes on along the minus strand of DWEE01000633.1, from coordinate 2,497 downwards.
TATGGATCTGTTGGCCGTAAATGCAAAAGCTGTTATTCAAATTAGGTAGCGCGGAAATGATCTCTCTACCATGACTACTGAGGAAAATTAAGATCCCTAATCCCTAATCCTAATCCCTAAAAATGCAAAAATGTCTTACCGGGTGTTACATAAATTTCATTTAAGAAATTCATTAATAAAACATAATCGCATGAGTTTACATTTGTTTTAAACTTTTGAACACCATATAAACAACATTTAACTTTGTATTTTGTTGGAGGTTCACATCCATTTGCTGTTTTCGCTTCAGGGCAGTTGTATTACATTGCCTGGATTAATTTAGTAGCTGAACGTAATGACCAATTTGTTTTCACGGTGTATCTTTTTAACTTGTTTTGGATCTCATGACCACGGACATATAAACGAACAAGTATACATCTTTAAATTATCATGTACATTAAAGGATCATATCAGTAGAGTCTCAGATAAAGTTATAAAAATACATACTAATACACAGGTATATTTACAGATATGTCATTACTGCTACCCTTTTTCTGTATCGATTATCAAAATAAGAAAATTAAATTAAAACTTCGACGTCCTCTTAAAAAGGATATTTTTAAACAATTGCATTTCAATATGTATAACGCAACCTAAAGATAGAATCATTTCGTATATTAAATGGATATATACGTCATTATTGCCTTTCTTATCTGAAGAATTATTTTAAATTCTTATTTTTTAATTCTTAGGTTTGAAATAACTTCAGATATAGTATAAACGCCCGGATTGAAAATCACTCAACTCAACTGCCGTAAAATCTAATCTAAGTTCTCCAATATCACCAGCCTCGCGTGATGATACTGTGAAAGACAGAAGGGCCAAGAGAAGACAACGATTAAAATAAATTAAATTTCTCCCTATATATATGTGTATGGTAATAAATGATTATGAAGCGGGGCTCCTTATAATTTGGTAGAGCTGGTAATAACTTTGGTATCCATTAGGGTTTTAATAGACTGTAATTTGTCGAGTTTCTCGCGTGTCGCGCGACGGCACCGGGTGGTATCGCCGAGATATGTAAATTTTGTTTTGTAACCGATAAATTATTTTCGTACATCAATACGTAACTGAATCACGAGAATAATGCTATGTAATATGTTTTCATATATCATATTGTAGTTGACATTTAATGTTTGAGATAATTTATTTGTTGTAGTGGCAAATTGTAAATTATGGGATTTAAAAGATTAAATACCTATATAACAAAAGTTGTTATTTCCAACTTAAATGGCCAACCAATTGAACTATAGATAAGCATCAGTCACTTGGAAGATGACAGACACACTTAATTAACTTAAAACCCTACTATTATTTCAGTATTAACTCGCTTAATTATTTATCACGCATGAATTTTCTAAACATCGCTAATATAGTATTTTTGAGTTCCCTTTGCTGTATTCATAATTTCCTTATTTACGTCTAATTTGAGAGTCTAATGCTGGTGTAAAAAAACAATTCGTTTGGCGTCCGAGAAAATAATAGCATTTGATAAAACCGGAAAACACGCTACGCCATAGCCGGTTGGGCGTCCAGACAGGAAATAGATTTTTGAAAGTTCCCATCAGCGGAAAAATTGATTTTGTTGTCGCACTCTCCCACGCAGTATTGATTTTGAACACGCTGTATAGACACTCAGTTACGCTCCCATATCATAAAATATGGATATACGAAAAAGGATTTTAATCATCTGGCTATAGGTATTTAATTGTGCTCTTACCATATAAAATCATTTATACAGTGATTAACAGAAATGGTTTTAATTTGGACCAATTATATTAAATTTAAGAACCTGTACCGGATTATTTCTATTATCATAACTGAAAACATATCCACCGATTTTCCATTTATATGTTACTGAATATCGCGCCTGTAATCCCTGAAGAGGTAAGCAGAGGAGCGTGATACACTGCATCGTTTCCCGAGTTAGTTTACGTTCGGGTATTAAATAGGAGGTGAGCCTGTTGCCATACGCCGTCACAAATCCAGACTCCAATCCAGTACTATGATTAAAGCAATTGCAACCAATTTTTACGTTACATATAATGAAATATTCTTTATTTATACTCTACCACGTACATCCAATTAGTTACACTCTTAAATCTTATATAATTTTCAAATCAAAACACCATCCAATCTTCGCAGCATCTTCACAATGTAACGTATTATAAGACCGCTACAAAAAGACGATTATAGAGCTAACTTGACCATCTTTAAAATAAACTCTAGTGATTACACCTTAATGGGCGCAATTGGTAGTGAATGCGGCTGTCATCGGCCAAACAAACGGCTTTGTTCTCCGCCGACAGCCTTCGCGTAAGTAACTTTTTATTTATTTAACTGTTCCGTAGATTGAAGAAAACATTTTAAACTTTTTCCCGGTAGTTTAAGAAATAAATATAAGGTCCTATTTGTTGGTTTAAATTGAGTGTGTACATACATATGTACATATATGTGT
>DWEE01000632.1:0-16158 GCA_018245755.1 Parelbella macleannani | reverse complement strand
AAAAATTGAAATAGTACTTTAGAGAACGGCAGATAAATGACATAGCTTTACATTTATATCCTCATTAGTATTTTTTATACGATATATTGTATACGATTAGGATTATTTATTAGGACAGACCTTTTACGATGAATAAATTCCGTCAAATATAAAACATAAACATTTATTATTTTATTATCTACACACTGGCAGAATGCCGTTATTTCCTCGATATCAGATTCAGTAACATAAAAGTTGTGGCATCCATAACTAACGAGCTCTGAATAATATCAAAGCTTGTTTATTTTATCTCTTGCCAATATATACGTATTTCAAATAAAAGCAATATTCTTTTTGTGTCTATTATTTTATTCTCCTTTTCACTTATCCATATTGACTACTTTATAAATAAACACACAATTACATAAACAAGAGAATATAGAATCGTAACTTATGTTTAAGCTTGTCCAGTGAACATTGAAACAGGCTGAGTTTCTGCCAAATCAATTGATCATACTTGAGTAACGGCCATAATCCATTAGCCCTAATATATGTAGGTATGTCATTTGTTGTTGAGGATTAAAGGGTGTGAGTGGGGAAGAGATTTCTCTGCTTAATAATTAGGTTAAAGGTACGTTTTGCCTAAGGGGAAAGCTTGGATATTGGCGGAACAAATAGGTTTATTGAGAAATCACAAGTGATTATACTGGTCTTCACTGCTTAGAATTAGTCAGTTTATATATGTAGCCACGCTGTTTAGGAGACATTGATAGTATGATTTAGGATACAGAAGTTATATAGATATTTCTTGATGTCCACTACAGTCTTGTGCTACCCCTTCGGGGATCGATTATTTATTCGTGTTGTTTAATTATAAATTATTTTAATAATCATCAGTCTTCAAGTTTCCGATATACATACCAGGCAATCAATGAGGGCGCCTTCTTATTGTAGATATAACGATTTGTTAAATTCATTTTATGCTCTTCAACTGGAGGTAAGCTTTCCGTGCAATATAGTCTTGAAATAGTTCAACCCATTATCTGGTAATTTAAGCCGATTAAAGTTCCTTCCGTCGTTATGCAATAGTCGATGGATCGAAGCGATATCTAACATACCTTCTGAAGTATGCGAGCCTCTGATGGCTTCTGTTGATATTGATTGATTATGTTTATATTATATTGATTAATATTCATATTGATTGAGAATGGTTAACTTCACAAAGTGTTGTCGGTACACCGTCACATGACAGCGACGAGGAAGAGCTTTGGTGTAGACGCTGGTCAATCTATTTGATAAGTAAATTAAGTGTTAGATGTTTATTTAATTAAACAAACAAATGTTATTTATTTAAATAATTAAGTTTCTGGATTTTTTTTCAGGTACCTACTCAATGAATCATATTTACTACGTTGAACCCAAAAACAACACAGAATAATCAAAAATATACAAACACTTTTCATTACGTATGTATCTATTAAACACCATTATTATTCGTGGATAGAGAATACTAAATGAGATTTTGGTGAACTGAAATGAAGAGCACACGATGAAGACTTGACCTCATTATATGATACCTATATTCTTAGGGCTCACGAACATCTTAAACTCCGGTCATTGTTCTAGAAACGGCGTATTTGTAAGTATGACATATGAAGTTAAGCATTCTCGATTAACTTTTTCATAAACGTATCTTAAAAATTTATCGATATCGATAGCAATTTAGAATACGATACTTTAGATAGGGTGTAGCTGTGTACACGAAATTTCCATTTCGCACATTGTACATAAATGTTTCTTCAAGATATTAATGGATATGACAATATAATGCGTAAGTGAGCGACATGTTCTAGAAAGTTCGCTGGAGTATGATCGACCCGTAAACGGGTGGCTGGTGTTGTTATTGGTTGGAAATTATACATTACATTATTATGACGTCACTTCCACGTAAATGTTGAATGTCCCCGCAGTGGCAGGCAGAGGAATGTAGTATATTCCCACGATTCTCTAGTTATATTATAAGCTTCACCTTGGAATAGGAGGAGCGCCTGTAGCAATACACCGGGTACATATCAGGACCTCAAGCTATAACTACGAGTTTCAACCTCGAAAATCTAAACCAATCCGGAGATCGAACCTAAGTTTCTGATGATAACAGTTAAATACAAAATACAATGCCGATATTGTGATAATAAAAATAATGTAGATTTTGTTAAAATAATTTGTAGACGTGTATAATACATTGCTGTCTGTCTATCTATAAAATCTGCAAGATATTTGTAGAATATTTTTATTGGACATTTATCTTCCTAGCCATTTATCAATTTATTCTGAATTGAAATTTATTTCATATCGGTTCAAATAGTAGTCTCCTTGCTAAGCAGTATTTTCATAAAGCCGAACGACTGAATATATATACCTACGTATACATTTTGGTGGTTCTGCACACCACCCAAATATATACGTATAACACAATTCAGAAAGGCAACTTGCTAGAATTGGTAATTAACTGATTTTTACAATAATATTTGATTAATTATTATATTATTGATATTAAGTAGGTAATATACAATGTGATATACCTTAAATAGGAAAATGCATTTAATTGGTCAATTATTAAGTGAATTATAATCAATAAACAATTTATAAATGATCACTTAATAAGTTGTATCAAACATCATATTATCTCTAACCTCAAAATCATGTATGCATTCTACCTCATGTCTCAGTACGTGAGTCAACCTCAATAATTTATGCTATGGTACAGGTGTAGTGTGTCCGAAGCTAAAGCTTGGAGCACGAACAGATTTCTATCTTTTGCACATACAATAACGTGGGTATTATATGTAGTATTATGGGACAATGAATGTAATACTTGTAAAATCCAGATACCTCCTGGGTAACAATAATAGCACATATTTTGTGTTATAGGGTTAGTAAATTCGCAAGCACGTCGCATTATTTCGGGGATTATCACGGATAGAATATGCTTGTTATAGTTAGATGTTGTTGCGAATCGTATCAATCAACCTTATAAATGTAGGCCTGTAATCCTACTCAAGATCCGTCACGGAATCGTCGCTACCGCTGACATCTTCATTGGAATATCTTCCAAATCTGCATCTACTGCCACACCCTTGACTTTAGAACGGAATGCAAACGCTAAACGCTACCCCTAATAATGAGAATTAAATGTGGCGGGTTTATAGTATTTTAATCCTCCCACATTACTAAACGAGCCCGTAACTTTTTTGACGCTAATTTGATTAAATTCATTGCTCGCTCAGGCTTGTTATTGATCTTGATTGGTTAATTTATCTATTCACTTCACGAAAGTGCTATAATAGGATCACCTTAATTATATGTTATTAAAAATTGAAATAGTACTTTAGAGAACGGCAGATAAATGACATAGCTTTACATTTATATCCTCATTAGTATTTTTTAAGTCCAATGCTGGATATACTCGTAGGCATCGCCTACTGAGCACCATTGTGCCCTGTTGTCCTTAAATATGTGCGTTCTATACATATACATATGTATATGTAAATTCTACCCATTATTAGATGTGTAGTTTGAGACCTTATCACGTTTGGACGTTGGGGGTCGGAAAACGGAAAAGCGAAAAGGTTGTTGAAAGTGCCTTGCTATTTGTATTTCACTAGGGAAAAGGGTGCATTTATAGGGATTCAGAGTTTCACAGCACATACCGAATTAGCCATTACACTTTATGTATCTAATGCTGTGGTAATTTAAAAGTTTTCTAGACTAACACAGTTGTCTGTTGAAATAATTTTAAGAGAAAATAAAAATAAATATGTATCTTTTACCTGTAACATTCAGTTCCACACATTTATAACAATTCATTAAATTGCCACTTTAAAAACAATCGGACGACAACGAGTGTTCAAATCGCTCATCCGGCCGCAAGGTAGGCGGCAAAAAATATATCGAAACACTCTCACACCAATAGCCAACACAATAGAATCACATCGCGTCGTTAAACAGGGGACGTGAAAAGGAGCGGTCCGATTTGTTCCTATCGTCCGATTGTTCCGGAGAAGTTAGATCGCGGGCGGTGCGGGGCGATAGGAGCGATATAACGGTGTGGCCAGGCCGCGGTCCGGGAGAGCACTGCTCGAGTGCCCGGGTGTGCGGCTGCCCCGCCGCACCCGTGCCTCCAACGAGCTGGATTCATACCGATATTCCCGTGTTTTCACCCTAGTAACTTTTATACTCAATGCCCGTAGATCACTCAAGACCATAATGCCCCGTGACACGGTGAAATAAAACTCATGCAGCCGTCCATGAATTACGATCTCATTTAGATTTTCTATGGAAAATCTTCTCACAAAAGGAGTCGCTCGTCTCAAGATAGGTACCTACAACGTGAAAGATAAACCCTCAGTCAAATTTCACAAGAACTTTGTTACTCAAAGGTATCTTATTTCTTTGCTAAGTTGCATGGAATTTCGTTAACAATGGTTGCTGTTATTAAAAAGTTAACGATAATAGTCGACACCTTGCAAATATAATCACTTAACACACTCCTAAATGGATTATGTACCTATAATTGCATTATATACTTTGAAATCATAAGATTATTATTAACGTTATGCATGAACTCAAAGGATTTTTTATTCGTCCCTTGAAGTTAGAGAAAATTTTATATAAATATTAAAAAGAGTTTTACTATTTTCCACTAGCACTTCCTTGCTGCCAAGTCTATATAAGCTTTTCCTTGATTTAGCAGCCTTTTAGGACTTGTCTGGAATCCGACCAAGTCGCATATTTCGCAAATAAATCTCCAAATTACTTTCGAGTATAACGTAATAATAACCTTTAAGAATAGAATAAATTTTTAGAACAAAATATTTATTGACTCAAAATGTCTATATAATATAGACATTTTGAGTGTCTGCAGGCTTATACCAATATCCTTGTAAGATTTTGGTTAGCGAAAATATAGTACAATTTGTTCAATTTAGCCAGACGACATGATTTTTTCTACAAAATTTGACTAAAAGGACTATACATATATCTGATATTAAGTAGTTACTTAATGACAAGCAATACAATAGGCGACGCCAAAGAATATCTAGTATTCACATAATGCGGTTCCTTATGTTTTTTTTACACAGTCACATTTTTTAGCACACCGAATACATTTTTATTAAGCTGATATCATATGTGCGCCATAAAAACTGCCGCGAGAGAAATCATGAAGCGATTTCGTATCATTATTAATTCTTACATTACATTAATCATTCAGTTGCATTGAAGCGACTTTTTGTAAACTCTAAGGTGTGTACGTATCTTCACGATAGTTTCCTAGGAAGTGGAAGTCTATAGGAAGTGATATTTATTCTTAACTTGGAAATTTTTCTAAATAGGTGCGCGACATGGATTGCAATCTAGAACCCGTGGCGTGAGAGGCTAAATTCTACAACATTAGAATATCACTGCTCTAAGGCGTGTGAAGTCTGCCCATTCCCGAGTGGCCAGCGTGGCAGATTGTGTTCTTAACCGTCCCCTTCCGAGAGGAGACCCGTGCTCCATTGGAATGATAAAAGGTTCGAGAGAGCGAGAGAGAACTTACTTTTCTATATATGTACAATTCGAAGATTGATAAACGCACACTTGTCGTAAGTAGTATCTTGGTATCCTTGTCACGTTGAATGTCGGAAGCTTTCCACCGAGAAGTCGAGTTTTAGTTCGAAGTCGTAGTCTGTGAAAACAATTCCTGTCCTAGGGACACTATTATTTGTGAGATAAGCAATATCTACCGTTTAAATAAGTTCTGTAATATTAGTTCTTATCTGTTTTGTAATGAACATTGTATACAAAAAAAAACAATGAAGAACTAAAATTCCTATTAAGTAATATATAGATTAGGTACTGAATGATTGACTGGTAGAGTTAAACTGCTGTAAGCCATTTCGTTCCATCGCTCGTTCGGAGTAGGCTACTCTGTCGCTCTCACTCCTAGTTCTCATTAAACAGGTAATTAGGTTAGACCCTGCTGAAGCTCTTCGGATGCTTTATAAAACTCGGACAAACGGGCTCACCGCTAATCCACTACATCCACGGAGTCGCATAAAGTATTCTCTAGGCATCCCTAACTTTCGCGCCAGACCTTTGTTTAGTAGTGCGAATTATATGAATTGTTTTAAAACGCAACGCAATAAACCAGTGTTCTGTTCACAAACGGTCGGACTTTAACAACTTCTAAATGGTGAAAACATATAATTTATCGTACTTAACTGATTTTAGGATAACATAACGTCACGATTTATTTCACGTAGAGGTGGGCAGAGGATTATAGTACACATCCACGAGCCACGGGTTATATTACATGGCTAATCGTGGAGTAGGGAGTGAGACTATTGCGACAAACCGGCCACAAAAAGAAATATTTTCAGAAAATTGTTATTAACCATAATTACTTCAAGCTCAGAGCCTTTGTATATAGAACATAAAGGATGTATAGAGTTGTTTCTCATGGAACGTACTAGAAAATATGCTAAGACACGTGACATTTTATGCTGATTGTACAACAATGGTAACTCTCAAATGAATTTAAACGAATGAAACTTTTGCAAGAGAATAAGTAAGTAAAGCTATCCGTAGCAGCTTAAGTAAACAATGAGGAGGATTGCAGACGGACTCGTTTATTTTTTTAAGATTTTCTCATCTTTTCACGATATATAACTATTACTAAATAGTTGTAAAGATAAACGTGAAAAAATACGGCATTTCCAGCCTTATTATATTAATCTGTATATGTATTAACCATGTATAAACTTTTGAATAACTTTTACAAGTGAGATATTTTCATTTTTAGGGTGTACATTTTTGTTTTATCGACGAAAGTGTGATACTCCTGGGAACTATTACAATGCAGCTTTATTAAAAGTAATATACCAAAATGAGAAAGTTTAACTGTCCTGATTTTTCAATAATAAAATATAAAATAAAGCAAAATAATGGGAAATGAAATAAATTTATAATAATAAAATACAAGACCATACTAAGCTGTATATTCCTTTCTGGGTTGCATCATGTAGTAATTGCAAAGGAGGCATAGCAGAAATAATAAGTGTACGTAACGAAGTGGTAAATCCGATGAAATTTTAATATAGAAAGAAAAATACATCGATATCGATAAAAATCCACATGTAAACCGAAAAACATTATAATATATTGCAAAAAAAACTTATCATTCATCAGTCTGTATTCCATGAAAGGGTAGGCAGAGGAGTGCAGTACGGTCCCACGTTTCACCAGTTATGTTTTACGTCCCATAGGATAGGTGGTGGAGTCTATTGCCATACATCAGGCACAGACTAGTCTTCGAGCCACTACTAGAAATTTCTACTAGAAAATCGAAGTGCATATAAAGTATTATATTGTAATTTAGAATTCATGAAGAAAAGAACAAATAAAAATCAAGAAATGAAAATCATTCCACGAATGAACTGAAATCCTACCGCCCGTTTTTACACAAAATCCATTTCGCTGGTCTAATCCGTTCTCTACGGGGCTTTATGAAGACAGGGTATCTTTCATTTGTCCTGTTACCACATACATATACATATGTAGTGGTGTGTATGCATACCTATGTGTCTAAGAAAGACTATTTAACGACCAAAATGGTGCGTTTTAAAATGTTTACTGTTAATATCATTATTATTAATTATATCATCACGCTAGTGCCCTTAAGCGGTTTTCAGAGAGCACCATGTGCTAAACAAAAAACATTTATTTGTATACACTTTATTCTTGTTAACAAAGGGCGGACATAAGGCCGAAACATTTTTACCAACAAAAAAAAATCTTATAATAATATTGCGAGATTCAACCACATATTTCATAATATGAAGTAAACATGAAGTGCGCGTATGTGTTACCATTTATCTCTCTACCATCTGGCTTATACGCTACATATTCATAATTTGAATGCGCGGCTGTTTTCACACAACCGCCACTAATATTTACACGTTATTAAAATTTAAAAAACACTCGTGTGAAATGAAATAGTGTGGTAGTTTTTATGGTGGGTGGTCGTTTTTATGTCGTCATTTCGTTCAGATGCTCCTAAGAATTACTAAAGCTTATTAATATTTATTATAGTATTATGAGTAATGATGTTAATTGTTAAATAGGTGAGACAAGTGTGTAATAATATGCATATTTAAGCAATTTACATGTCAACGTGGATTACTAAAACCCGCCTATTAGCAAGAGGGTTATCTTCAACTCTCAGGGGTAATAATGTAAGATCAGCCGAGACTTGGTAGCTCGGCGTGAGGTTAATAGCTGATGACGCAGCCATCGTAACTCGAATCCGCTGTAATTACGAAATCAGCCCTTAATTTACATATTACCTAACCTTAAATAGTACATTTTGTGTGCCATAGGTACCTAATAACAGATTTTCTTTGTGTGTTAAGTTTGTTAAACTGTATTTATCCTGCATACTTTTCAACATATAGCCAAATTTTTTTGTAATTTCCTGAGAGAATCATTGGTTAAGAAGAGAACAATATAAAGCGTTGATAATGGTGAGGACAGTGATGATAAGTACGATGATTATTAGGGTGGTGATGGTGAGGGCGGTGATGATGATGGGGACGATAACGATGAGGACGATATTGATAAAGTTAGTTAATATATTATGATAAACTGCAAATACGTTAATAATATATTTACATGGCATCTAATCACAGCGGAGCTATCGTTGTTCGGAGAAACTTTTGACAAGAGCTAATGGAGTAAAGGCTCTATTTCAAGCTTAGTAAATTTTATTGTTCTTGATATAGCATTACATACAATATTTACGTAGTACGAGTAGAATATTATACGACAGCGAATTTGTACTTAGAAGACATTAGTTTCCGACGAACACGAAAACTCTTTATTTCAGTATTTCACAAAGCAAAAAAGTTTTAGAGAAAACGGGGAAGTACATGGAGGCGAGGGCGCAGAGTGTGAGGAGATAATGAGAGAGGTAAGGAGCTGTCAAGAATTTGGGACAGGAATGATAAAATATGCATATTATGGCGACGCCGAATTAGAAGCCATTTTAACTTTGTACCGAACTCCGCATGTTCGAAATATGATTAGGTATATTTGAGTTAATCATAAATCAGTGTAATAAGTATATTTTTTATGTTTTAATTAACATATTAGTCAATTACAACACGATAACAAAAATTAATATGATTGATAGGTGGAACAGGAAGAGTTTGAGCAAAAAATGCATTTGTTTGAAAAAGAAGTGCATTTTGAAGACGTTTAAGTGAACGATATGTACAGTGCAATCTTATACTGTTATCAATTATTATTTTAATGGTTGTTGCTGTTAACGATTAATACTACAGTCTACATAAGAACTCCAATAAAATACAGAATTCGCCATAGGAATAATCATTTGAAGTTATGACTTCAGTTCAATATATTAATTAAAAAAAATATATATATAATTTTATTATAATATGTAGGTATATAAAAATCAGTGGCGTGCCATTGGTGCGGCCTATTTCCAGCAGTGGACGAGAGTAGGTGGTGATGATGATAACGATGATGATATAAAGATAGATGTAAGCAGAAAATCAAATTAAAAATACGAATATAAAGTTACAATCAAATGGTATCCTTGTATTCGGATTTGCTTTAACATAACATCTCACCTGTATTTTCCAGAAGGGTTTGGGGAAAGAGTGTATTGTACGGAGGAGTCATGGTATATGATACATTACACCATGAAATAGGGGGTGAGGTCATTGCGATACACCGAGTACTAAGGAAAGAAAATGAAATTTGAATTTTTTTTTTAATTTTGAATATTACAAAATAATCTACGATAACATTCACCAGATAATATTGTAATATAAACTGCACAAAAGCCTAGTACTTTGCGAGACCATCCAAGATAATGGCGAATAAAATGGCGTCGAGCTTTAGCGGTGGCCGCCGACAATCTTATTGCTCTCTTGACTTCATGAAAATTTTATTAGACGATCCGTCGAGATAAACTTGACGCCGGCTTGATTGGAACTACACAATGTAAATTATATTTAATACATTTTATTGAAAAAAAATATCGTTTCTTTTTATCGCTTCCTCAGTAGTAATGAAAATGAGATATGGACAAATTGATTTTTAAATGTTTGTTATTGGAAACAAGAACAATTGGAAAGAAGAACAGATCCTTTTAAATTAGGTGGTACCGTCGCCATCATTGAAATTACCTATTACAAATTGCTGAGATAGTGCTTTCATTCTTTTGCATCAATTTGAATGAATAAAAAACCAATTAGACTCCACACCCAAAAAAAGAAAGTAATTGAAATATTTTGGAGTTCTAAAGTATTATAAAAAGCTGTCTTCAAAAGTATTATTGCATATGGTTGATGTGAGAGATTCCTTCAGCTTTTTTTTTCAAAGTAAATTAGTAAAATAAACCTGAAGAATTTTCTTCGTTCTTCTGCAATTTTGCGTTATTACCATTAATGCGTTGTTACCCTAATAATATGATATAGGCATATATAAAGCGTTGTGTACTTAATAGAGATTTGTTTAATTAGGATCCTTTGGATATACCTACTGTTTCTAGTGGTTGCAGTGCTCAAGTGACTTCTATTACACACGTATATCCATTACCTATTCAGTTCTACTTATTATATAATAACCGTTTGGTATATTTTAGTACCATTACACATTTTGTTTTCTAGTTAAATTCTTATTATTAAATTCTATGTGAGTTAGCAATAATTTGAAGCAATTTGGCTACCCGGAAGGGTAGTTACTCCGTTTCATTAATGACAAATGCCCGAACACCACTTTTTCCTTTTGTACTGAAACCCTTTTAGCAACGTTTTTTTCAATAGAATTTCCCATCAGCGTCACTTTATATGATTATACCTTTTTCTATGTCTATTTTATTTGATCATAGTCCGTCGCCAGCCAGGCTCCCGTCGCACATAAAAGAACAAGTTTGTGTATAATCTTTGGGATTTTATCGTTCTAAAAGTCGCCTATCGAGATGGATGGCTCCGTTGAGTGGTTTATGTTAAGCTGGGATCGTTTCACTTGAATTATTTCACATAATTTTGAACGTTATTGGGTAACTATTTTTTTAATAAAATATCCATGAATGTATTATTCTGATAAATTAAAAAAATATCGGCATTAAAATCAAAGAATCCACGTCTTGTGTTTATTGTTATAATCGTTCAAATGCTCTTTGATGTTGACATTTTATACATAGAAATACATAAGCTCATTAATTCTGAAAGTATCGTACCGTAATGTTTGAATTATTTCCGTTTTGTGGCAAGACATTGACTTCTAGTATAATACAAAGTGAATTTTACGAGATGCCGATACGAGTTTTGTGTATGGACATACATATATAGTATTGTAATAATTAAATGTAGGCGCAAATATAAATATTTAATTATATACAGCATGCGAATGATACATTCACGCAGAATTAGATTTATTTAAGAAGTTTTAGTAGTAAGAATCTGCATTATTATCATCAGCCTAATTCCACTGCTGCACATAGGCTTCCCTAGGGAGCTTTTAGTCATGGAAACCACGCTGAACAACCGGGTTAGGGATCACAGAGTACGATATAAATCGACTGTTAAACAAGATAATAAAACTCGTACTTAACTGTTACAACTAAGAAATTAATTATTATACTCGTTTGTTACTTTTGTAAGATAAGAAAAGGAAAACTGAATGAAAGGAAAACTGAATCGTTTGTTACTTTTGTAAGATAAGAAAAGGAAAACTGAATTCATGAAATAAATGTATGTATGTTTATATAACTATTATGTGAAACGACGTGTCTTAATCAAGAAACACGAACTAAAAAAATTACTTTAAACAAAGATGTCGCAGAATGCTTTTTATACTTAAGGAACGAAGAGTTCTTTCTTAAGAGCTCTAACAACAATGCATTTTTTCTCATTACACATTCCTCTGGTGTTTTGCGATAATCGCTTTGCGCTGAGTACTTTCATTATAAACTTTAAACAAATATATCAATATTAGAAGCAACCGTCTTTTTTTACTATTCTTCTACTTATACTTATACTACTAACAAAGTCTTGTTACATTAGGCGCCATTATAGTCTAATGGCGTCTAATGTGGAGCTTAAGAGTTGGTATTCACGATTATGAGTTAAAAGCTAATTTATATTTCGACCGACATAACTATAGGGAAAATTTTATGCTCCAATGTATTTGAAACCTCCGCGTATTGCATTAATACGCATGACTGGTGCATAAAACTTACTGCGAACTGCGAAGTTATTATTGTGAATGACAGAAATATAATTTAGAAGTGCCTTGCTGCTACCTGGCTCGCTGTAAAGTGTAGGTTTACATATAGCTTTAGTATTAATTCATTTTCATCTTTATCGAGTCTAATGTTTAATGGAAACAATTCCTTAGTCGAATACTAATAGTTTTTTATAAATAACGATTCTTTTAGAGCTGAGTGCTTTGTTCGCTTGTAAATTGTGGTTTTCTTATGATAAAAAGACTGATGACAAATGACAAAAAAATACTTACTTAGCGTTTGTTCAACGGTTATTCCATGAAAGCGTAGCAGAAAATAAGCAGATACGCGAGCCTATTTCTACATTTAAAAAAAGATAAGGTTGTAGTAACGAATCTTATATTAGTATTGATTGATATAAATATATTTGTAAGCAAATAAAGGAATCAGCTACGACGTAATCCTAACCTTAAGGGAAGCCAAGCGTGGTGCTACGACAGTTCGTAGCTTTTTTATGTGCTTGTTTTGTTTTACGTAGCCGATCGCTACTCACATTACGTAGGCAAGCCACAATACTTCGTAGCATTATATCGTTGTTTTTTTTGTAATGTATGTTTTTTTCTAATCGTATGTTAGTGTTCAGTAAAGTATATTGTATTGTACGGAGCGTTACGTATCACGGAAACAATTTATCGTGACACATTATCTCATAAATGTTTAATGAGTATTTATTCGATAGAGATGTTGGATTACATGGTATCATTTTAAATCTCCATAATCAAATTTTAACCATTCTCATTTACGAGTAGTCCTAGTGTTCCAGTACGTAATCATCTGATGCTGACATTTTCTGAATCATATTTTATATAATGTATGTTTTTTAAATATTTATATAGCCATAAGAAATGTATATAGGTAAACATCGTCTTCAAGTAGCGATTACAAGTAGTGTCAGTCAGCATGAGCGTAATCGGCATTTAGTGACATTTCCTAGAAACGATACCGCTTCCTTTTATATGTAGCATTATGCAGGGTCGTCTTTTGTTTTGTACCAAATCGGATATTTGAAGGGATGTAATATATACGTAACTACGGTACGTAGTGTCGTAGGCGCACGTAACGTGCTAAAGTAGAGTCAGCCGTTGAATGTGTAATGTGCCGTTAGTGAAACTCTCCAAGCGCAACACCGTAGCGATTCAGGGGTGGTATTCGTACAGAAGAATTTATCTAAATAAGTTAGCCGTTTTATACATTTTTAATTTGACTAATTTTTATAAATATTGTTAAGAAACTTCCATAAAATTAGTGTATGTCATTATTTTTAACTAAATGTTATGAATTTTGTATTCGATTTCGTGACAAATTATACACTAATGTTGTAAGTAGTAAAAAGCCATCCAACAGTTCCTAAGTCTACACTGGTGGAGTATAACGAAGTTATTTTTTTATCTAAAGCACCGCAATGACCACTTAATATTTGGCAAACTATACTTCCGATCGCAATCACTCTAAATCGTAACGTAAGACAACACCAGGCCCAGTTCTCTGACAGATAAGGACACGGTTTTACGAGTTTTCACGCATTTGAGAACGTACTATATAATCGGATACTAATAGCGGTTGTTAAATTTTAACGGAAGTATAAGATTTTTGTTGCAAATAGGTTTCAGGCTAATCTATATGATAATACACGTAGAGGCAATTTTGTACGCCTTTTTAAATATTTAATAAAGAATATTTGCCGCGCGGCCGAGTGTGACATTTGACATAATTAAGGTTCATGTATAAAGAAAGACCGCCGAACGAAAATTTTGAAACATGTGCGTAATAAAATACATTAAAATAAATTAAGAGTTTAATGCTTACGTTTATATGTACTGTCAATGCTAGACAGTCTATTCTGGCCATAAACTATAAAATTGAGTGAATTACGGTTGCACTTTAGCTATTGCTGGTCGACTATTTGTAATATAATAGCTGATTGGTATGTAACCATTGTTTTTTCAATTCAATTTCAGCAGTATGTATATAACATAAGTATGTATGAAATGTAACTGTGACGTATACGAGCTAATATTAAGCATCTAAACGACATAAACATACGATTTTGCTGGAATCCTAGTGCTATTTACGGCGCCCAAGGCACGACTCTCATTAAGAATTCATTTTCAGTTTCCATTTGTGTCGGAGATTCCCTGGGGATATCAGCAAAGTACGGAGGTTGTGTAAATACAACCGAAATTCCGAGCGGAAATCTCGTTGATATTATTAAGATATTATTTTAAAGGTAGCTAGCTGGGAGGTGACAGCCTCTAACCATTATTTGCGTTTATGGAACAGGAAATGTTCGTATTAAAGAGCAGTATTTACATCGTTGTGTTATACATAGTTTGAGTTCAAAATTATTCGTCAGCAGTAGCAGTGTGAGCTGTCCGAAATAAATTTGTTGTCATATTTGAAAATGGAATGTTTTTAGGCTGCAGAAAAATTAAGAAATACGCTATTACTTTTTATTGGAGCAAATTACATTTAATTTAATGAGATGTAAATTACTCGCATACCATTCGTATACGATGATTTTATTACTTTTTTATAAGTAGAGAAAGAGATTTCGTATCATGGGTGTCGTGGATATAACTTAAAATAATAGAAATTACACTTTTGTACAAAAGTATGTGTAATGTAACTGGAAATATGGTTCCCTAGAGGCAGATTCGCAGCGCCGGCCATCCAGTTTATACGGAGAACTAGTAAGAATATAGTTGTTATATATTTTTTAATGCTGTTGTTTGTTGTTTCAATTTCCTTTGTGAAATTACGTTAAATATGTATATTGTGTATGTAAACTCATTTGTATTCATAGCATAGCATTGGGTTAGGTCCCAAAACTGGGCCTTGGCGAGATTAAACGGCTCGTTCTGAAGGATCCGAAGGTTGACCGACATAACATATATGTGTTAGAACATTTTAATTATTCTAATACCGTAACCACACTATTCTTAATTAGAGAACATTCTCGTCCGGTACGGGATGTTGCAGATAACAGAACTGAAAAGCACAATTTTCGAACCTGAATACTGAATCTCTCTGAGTAGATACTAAATAACTGGAACAATTTGTGTAACCAATTGCTATGGCTCAGACTGAAAGCTTAATAAAGTATAAATAGCCCGAATATTGGGAATGAAATCAGAGTTCTATTTAATGTTGGATTTACATGTTCATGGTTGCCACGGGAATGTCATTTACCGTACACAGTATTATTTCACTTCAAACTCTTCAACTAAAGAATATATCGTTAACATTGTTATCACTGTCAGTATTAGCCCTTTTTCTCCTCTCAGAATAAGGAGGTTAAATCATGAATACCTACCTACCTACTCGTGATATCTGTTAATGCCACTTACATTTAGAACAGCGAAGTAATTAAGTCGGGTGATAATTTCACGACGAGAACAGATAAAGTGTTTTACTGGCAATGTTCCAACAAGCTATATAAAATTCTACAGGTGATTTCAATTAAAGCGTATTATGCAAAATTAATATTACAGAAGTGGGGAACACTGTTTAATGTTATGTAATTATTGCAGTTCTTTTATCTGTGTTATATTATTAAGTAGGTAAGTATTTATCTGGTAGTTTATTTGTCATGCATTATGTTGTGGTAATTCAATGTTATTTTAAGTAAAGTTAAAGTTGTTTTGCATTGTTCCTTGATAGATCATAGTACATATTACGTATATTGCGAAACATTAAGCAAACTTTATTGAGTAGCAGTTTGGGTTAGGGCTCTAAGCGCGTTTAGAAATACAATATTGATTTAGTTAAATTAGAGCATTTCGATGGTTACATGTAGAACCGGGATCGAGATAATAAATTACATT
>DWEE01000631.1:0-16160 GCA_018245755.1 Parelbella macleannani | reverse complement strand
CTGCTGAAAGTAACAGCCGACAATAGCTGAACTACGTCGGTTCGTGAAGTCGATGGAACCGCAGATTTCCCAGGAGCAATTACTGAAACAATAAACCTAAAATTGTAGAGTTCCCGCGTCCAACGATCCTGAACGCTCACAATTACTCGTCTTCCCGGCGACCCACTGCAGAACGGCAATTCATTAAGAGCTATTCAAATTATCACAATGTGACTATTAGTGGTCCATTCATTTTTTAATTAATCGCAAGCGAGAAGAAACGTAGCGTCGTGGAATAAAAAGCAAAGTCCTCGGAGAAAAAAATGAAACGTCCGCACAAATTGTTGAATCCGAGAAATTCATCATCGCATTGATGTATACAGTTTATACAGTGAAATATCTTTCATTTGCCCTGACCTAGTTACGGCGTGATTAATTCAAATGTAAATACAATTTAGTGCATTTGTGTTCTGTTTATAGATTTTAGTGTTGTTACAACGACAAGAATAAAACGGACATAAAAAATGAATAGACCTTTAAAAAATTACATCAAAAACGACTTACACGTTGAGTTTTTGCCAAATGTATAAAACGGATATGGATAAAAGTTCAAATAATCGCATCAAAATTGAATAAAATGTCAACATTTTTCCACACATATTAATTAAATGCGCGTTCTCGCTAGGATGTCGACGAAGCCGTCACTTTCTTAGCGGAACCGTAAAAAAGAACCAGCGCGGCTTCGTAGAGCGTTCAATGGAAGTTTCTCTGAACGAACACTTTGATGTTTCCCTTTATTGCTAGAATTGCTACTATTTACGTCTCTTATAAGAATTTATGTGCGAGCTGACTTACCGCGCGTTGCGTAAATAAGGTGCTGTTTCCATTGACCTATTATAATTAATAAAAGAATTCAGTATGTTTATCGCGGAGTGTACGCAACTGCTACTATGCATATAGTACTACAGCATAAAAATAAAACCTCTGTGAGCGTTATTAAATATACATTTAAATGTTATTTAATGGGAATTCCAAAACATTTTTAAGTCGTCGATTGAGATAAAAATCTATGTGTTATTTCTGTAGTATAGGTAACCATAAATCTGGGTTTGTATTTCTCATTCTGAGAGGACATCCGGTCCTAACAATTGCCAAAATGTAACACGATTAGAAAATTGTTAATTAGTATGTAAATAGAACTAATACTATCCTTCCGTCCATATCAACGTATATTGGTAATCTATGGACACGTTTTCTCCAGGAGCCAAATGCCAAAGCTGGAGTTAGAAATAATAAACGCCTAGCCAAACACTTTGCATATAATGAAAGGAAGGGGGCAGAATTGAATATTAAATCATATTTGAACCACCTAACACTTTCAAGTAAATATTGTATGCGACAACACATAATTTATGTGGTGTCTGGTTTTCGTACAGCGGATTAGATACATATTTATTAACCTAGACCTCGTAAAGTATTATGTGAAAATCTACTTGTATTAGGAATTCATAAAATACATTCGGACGCGTATAACTTTTTAACAGGTTTTAAGGCTATTTGGGATAAACGTTTAGTTTAAATTTTGCAGAGATTTACTTAGAAAGACTTGAAGTCTTATGAAAGTTTGTGTTAGTACTTTTGGTCGTATAATTATATAAAGTTTACGATACATCACTTATAGCGATTCAAATCTAAAGGCTCTTTTTGAATTCATACTAGTAAATAAGGGAGACTGACCATTTAAAGGCAAATGGTCACCTTCTTGTTGGGATATATGCAACATCAGATTATAGACTAGCATTTTGCTTACTTCAACATTTTCTTGATCTTGCCAACTTCGGCAATATTTCAATTAGAAGCCCATCTCACATTTTGCACTTGTGCGGTAAAAATTAGTGTTGCGTGCTGAACCTTGGAAGACAGTTCGGGGATAGTTCGGGGTTCGGGACAGGTGAAATGAACGAAGAGTTATATTGGCCATCAGTTCAAATAGTTCCTCTAAGAAGTTAAGAGTATAGAGCAGTAGAGGAATGATAATTTATTTCTGTTTAATTAAGAATGTTAGACCATCGTTAAACCGTAAATCATCATTGACTCCTTACCCTGCCTGCATCTGCTTCCCGAAAATTACAACCTAGGGCTTCTCTAAGAAATGCGAATATGTACTTGTTATGAAAGTACGTTACACCGTGGCATTGCTTTTCATTAGGCAAGAATGTGGCCAAGTGCTAGCCTATACAGACTATAAAAAAACATTAAAGATATATATTCCAAGTTCTACACCTAATGAAGTACCACATGCAAAATAAACTACGAATGCACTCTGCAATATATGTATCAATAAAGTACCGAAGAAAGCTTTGCAATCAAAGGGAGGCCTTACGGACTATTATATCTTTATGTACATGGTATCTATAGAACTGTAATACCTTAAATATTTCGATTGTATTTTGATCTCAAAATAAGATTTCATCTAATATACTATTTGAAATCTTATTTTAAGTATTCTATTGTTAAAATGAAGACCGAATATTTTAGTAGCATTGGTTGAAGTGGAGGGCTGGCTGTAATCAAATATTAGTTTGCTAGCCATGTGAACGGGATCCTGTCTAGCCGAAAACAATAGCGACTGGGATTGAAATGGACATTTATCAGTGGTATAAAATAGGTATGTATGTAATTCACGAATCATTCATACGTATTTTTGTATTTTATTCAAAATATAATTGTAATATTTTAATTTTGTTAACAGGGATATTAGAAAAATGTATAACATATTGTTATGCTCAGAGTCTTTAACAAAAGTCAAAACATTGGCCAGCAATATGTAGCAGTGGTAAAGTGTTTAAGCCCCACAAGATTTGAAGGCATCTTCCATCTTCATTCTATACTGTTAAGGCTTAATACATTTTTAAAATGAAAAGACAATACACGCAAAATGAGGGTTATAAAACGCTACTCCAAACTGAAAATTTTATAACAATGTATTGGACAAAGTATATATTTACTTATAAGGAATATCTAAAAGTCAGTTAAGTACATTCTCTTCTGCTTTTGCCTATATTAGTCCAGCTTAGGCTTCCCATAAGATGCGTGATTGAGTTCGACCTTCCACTTTTTTGCCAAGTTTGTCACACACTAGTCTGGGCATTTCGTCACACCATCAAGTACGATTCATGGAGAGGGTAGGGGAGGGGGGTCTGCCCATTATCCGCACGCTAGTCGCTAGCCATGCGGGCTGAAGATCGCAATGGCGCTCATTGGAGAACGCCTATGTCCAATAGTGGACTCAAATAAGCTATGGTCAAGTACGATACCGACACATAAAAATACATGCACATAGATACGTACAGTGTATCAAATGAAACATTTAATATATCTACCGGCCATAATGTTGAGGAATGGAAAGTTTCACGTCCATAATTCAAGGAAAGTTCAACAAATTTGATATACTTAATTTTCATATTTTATTAGGCCTCACTACTATTACAATATGTTCGATACAATATTTCGGGATATATTTTTATTATTAATTGTTTAATTAATTGTCATGTAAAATAGTGTTCCTTAGTTGTAGAATTAATCATTACTTTTATTGCAGCGTTGTCTATCCTATTTGTTAACATTAATATATCTTAAGCTATAGGTAGATACTTACATATATCCAACTATAAAGTACGTTAGTACCTTATTAACACTACTCAGAGGCAAATGCAAACGATTATTGCACTTGCTGTCATGAGTTACAGCATATCAAACTAAATGAGGATTTAAAACTGTCCTCGTAACGTAAAAGTTGTGTCCACCGAGTGTCATCCTGGAACTCGTAGCTCGTATTAAGCACTACCATTTAACTGATGGGGATGTTAATTATGCTTTTAAGAGCATTACAAAAAAGCTACTAAATGAGTTCCGTTGCAATATGAAGCTCGATATTTTATGATATTAAGTTCAAAAATGAAAAACAATATGTTATTATAACTGCCTCGTTGGTCGAATGGATGCAAACGCGACTGTCGATCGGGAGGTCCTGGGTTTAAATCTCAGGTCGGATACTATAGGATTTTTCTAATTTGAATCTGTGCCCGGTGTATGGAAATAGGCTCACCACCAATTCCATGGGACGAAAACGTAATTGGTGAAACGTGTTAATGTATTACACTCTGCCCACCCCTGCGGGGATTACGGGCGTGATATTGCATTCTTTTTTGTTTCATTTAGACTTAATTATTACCACTGACTTGGCGTTGTTATCATTAGAACTAATTTATTAATTCATTAGTAGGCATTATTTTTGAGGCGATTGATAAATTTACTTGACACTCTTTCTATATTTACGCCCGAATTTTATTTGGGTCGTAAGATATATATGTACATACGAGTATATCCATCTAATATAGGTATAGCTCTTTTTGTATAGAGCTCAGAAAGGATAAAGGGTAGCCTTAAGACCAAGCAAATCTCTATTAGCCGAACTACGATGCTAAGAACACGCTGTTATTACAATAACTTTCTTATATATTTCGTTTTTAGCCTCTCCGAGAGTGTTATTCAGAAATATATTACTGAATAAAGAAAAGAACGTTAAATTATTATCTTAATTAAGTAGCCGAGCTATAACAGACATTTTCTGGAATTAAGTAGGAACAATTTCTGTAGATATAATGAAAAATGTATTTTTAGTCTGCAAAGCATGAGGGCATTATCATCATCATCACCAGTCTGTTTTAGTCTATTGCTGGACAAAGACTACACCTGGGACGTTTTGCCCTTAATAGCCAGGCTGGACATGAGGGTTGAGAATCGCAAAGCTACCTACCCACATTGCTGCATATCGGCAGTAGGGTATGAATGACTGTGTTCTCCATTGCTATTTAAAAGTAAACATTGTTACAGGCTAATGAAAAACTCCTAAAAATTATGTACGTATGTAGCTACTAAACGAACCCATGGAAAACGTTGATATAAAATATTTATTTATTTTCTAAGTATAATTTATTTATTATTTATTGTTACAATTTAGAGTACCTATATCTATCATAACAGATGTCCCAATTCGTTAGCATAGTGAATGTCAATGATACAAATATAAATTTAGCAAAATGAATAAATTAAATGATGTCAAATAGTGAAATGTCAAAATTTTTAAAAGTTGTAATAATAAAAATGACACAATAATAAATAAATAAAACAATAAAATTGTCATAATAATAATGTTTACATATTCATAGCAAGAAGAATGAGCTAGCCGTACGCAGACAATTTGAAGCTAAGTTAATTACAATCTCAAAATAGCGTTTCATTTGAGATCCAGATAAATTGGTTTCACTTGCCCCGAACGTAAGTTGTTCATTAGCGTTTAAATAAATTCATTAATAAGGCTCCAGAGACAAGCAGTCAACGAACATATCTATAAATCAAATAGTGAGGGAGTGTCACAGACAAAAGGACTATGGCATGACGCTATGGTTGTGATACTTACGTTCATACCGTTTGGTCAGCGAAAAGTCTGACTGAAAAAGTTATTAAATTATCTCACCACTTATTACGTTGTGGGAATGACACGTAAGTGTTGAAATGTGGGAGTGTCTGTGTACTACACTCCTCTGCCTACCCCTTTAAGGATTACAAGCGTGGACTTATGTTTTTTTAAATTATTTAATATTTAATATATTTATGGGGATCCCTCTCTTCATGTAAAACCGTAAAAAATTTCATGTCAGAAGAACTCGTTAATTAACTTGAGTACAAAGGAAGTAAAATATGACTTTTAAAAACGCTTCTCTGACATTTAGTTAAAAATATATGAGAACTTAGTGTTTTTGTTAAATGATGAATGTTTATTTTCAAAATGTTGACGAGTATTTTGAACTTATGTAACTAATATACATATATGTATATAAAAACAATAGCGGTGCAAAGCGCGGAGCTATTCGAGATAAGATTAATATATCACCAAAATCTGTTTCGGGGTAGACAGAAAGCACGTAATGCCCAATAAATTTTACGAAGTATTAGTTTATAAGTAATTGAAACATGTAGATACTCAAAAAACTTCTAATATTAACGTGTGTAAAACATGCGGATTCATATCTAAAGGTTCACTAAACTGCCCAGCAGTGTGTCGCGAATTTCACTCAATTTCCAAAAGCGGTTCCCACAAAGATCTTTCTTCACGTGCGATGGAACGACACATTAATCTAGGCAACGGTGATTGTGTTCACATGAGCTGTTATTGTTGGCACTTTGTTATTATGTACACGACAGTACATACGACAGCTTATTGTTAACACTTAGTTATGATGTATACGACAGTACAGGACAGCTTTAGTTTTATTCTGCGTGTTATTGTATCAATAAGTTAGTTGTTAGTTTAACCCTTTCTATTAATAAGTTATTAGAAAGTTATTTTAGCGTAACATCTCATTAAGATTCCACAAAATATCTTTGTATGATTAATCGTCTTGGCAAATTTTTTCAAGCCATTCAAATAAGAAAATATGAATAATAATAAGAAAAATTTGATACACTAAAGTATGTACAAAAATATTTTCCACCTGGCGTTCTAGGGGCGCTGACGCCAGTTCCGACGCGCCGATACATATTATAATAATAACAAAAATATTAGTTTTTGATGATTTCCATCACAATTTGTATCTGTTCCGTTATGCTTCCGTAACATTTTCTCTAACGTGTCTTATAACACGCACACACGCACGAGAAAATCACCTTTAACCCTTACCAGATTCCACACCAAAGGTCGTTAAGGAAGGCAATGTAGCGGGAGGACTTCCGACCGATTTAGCGAGTTGTACGACTGACGGTAGATGAACGTTAAGCGAGTCATTTCGTTTTAAAGTATTTGTGTAAATTATTTAAAACAGGAATAAATTAAATACTCTAATTATGTGTATTAATAAATTTCAGAGCAATAACCGGATTTCTCATATTTTGGCAATAGAAAATTATGTAAATATTTCTGCAAGCAATTTGATACTGACAGAAATTATTTCTGTTAACTGAGCACATGGCAACAAAAGACCATATTATGATCAGCAAAAACAGCCAAAAACAAAATCACTGCAAATGTCCACACGGGTTCCCTTTCAATATGAAAAGGGTTAACTCTTAAGCCAATGTAGGTAAATAAGAAAGAAAATAACTGTTATTTCACGATAATATATAAACGATTTTTTAATTCGTTTCTTAGCTTTTTAAAGTACTAGCATATGTTCGATAACACATTGTCATAGCATATGAACTTATATTCATATCGTGACGATATATTTCATAGGTAAAGGCAGGGACTAAAGATTTCAGTTTGGTGATTAACATACGTTGGACAGAGAGCAAGAATTATCGTATCGTGCCTACCTTGTGAGGACCCGACGTGATAACCTAATAACAACACTAATATACGGTAATGAATTTTGTTTATGACAATATCGAGATGAAAATAAGATTTTTGTTGTAATCTTAAGAAGTATAGTCCCGTTATATCTAACAAGCTCATCGTTTATCTCATTTAGTCGAACGGGTGCTGACTACCCACCGATTTATCTGCGTTAGCGCTTCGCCATCTATCGCGCGTTAAAAATGACGGCGTCATGTTTTCACACGACATTCAATATCGACACACGCGGAATATTGTGCTCGTTTATATATTTTTCAATTTAGGCGCATGTTGAAACGACTTCGTTATAAATAACCCTTTGTGCGGGATCCGCGCGGAGACAAGCTACTTTATACGACACTAGGTTACGGTATACTGAAATACTATAAGCCTGTGAAATTGTCTGAGACGGTATCGTATCTGTATCGTGATGAAACTTAACGGCTGTTGTTAGAGTTCATGACTCCGCGGGCAGCTTTAATTCTGATTGTCTTCTTTGCATTCTCTTACTTTTGTAAATAGCACACAGGCCAGCTACAGAAGACATAAATGTAAATATCTGGTAATAGTCCTATCAGAAACTTGTTCAGGATATTCTAGTGTCAAGTTGCTTATATCGGCATGTTTTAGACTGATTCTCAAGTTTCTGATAAAGATTTACAATTAACATTACTTATTTATTTATTATTTATTGTAACACCTAAAATCTAACAGACTTAACGTCTAGTGGCATTCTCTACCAGTCAAACTTTAGTGACTTGTGATTAATATACAATTCTTTATGATACTCATTAAAAATCTTTCATAAATAAGACACTAACATATTTCACAACTATGCATACGACGTGTACATTTTATATTCTCTTACTTTAATTTCTTTTCCGCTTTTCTTTTACAAGCAAACATAATTTCAACCATATCGTTTGAATTGCTCCGCACACAGTAGTTTTCATTTAGGTCGCATTTTCTCCGCGTATTTTCTCACATGACACAAAATCTTAAAGAGAGTTTTTCACCCACTCTCAAGGACTTTCTTAGAGTGCTTATGTTCGCTTAAAGAGGCTTTATGAAAACGCGGGTATGTTTCAGAAAGGTTCTTAAGACTTGTTTCCTCGTTGGCGTGTAATGAAAACGAGGGAAGCGAGGTAACAATATCGAGGAATACTAGAAATTTCGAGCTGGTAACAAAGACAGCTGTCGTCATACTGTCTCCTTCCATTAAACCATATTATTAGTAACGCTTCAGTTAATGAAACGGAAACCAAAATAATGTGATAATTATTATACTTTTAATTTACTTACAGAGAGTGTTTTGTTATATGATTTGCTTTTCACTTATAACATTATCGGTGAAACAAAAGAAACAGAAATTATAATAGATAATTTTATAAAAATGTTCATTGAGAATTTTATAAAATGATTAATGTTTGCTTTCTTAATTATATAATGTACCAGAAAAAATGTATCTCGTAAACTTAAGACATTTTAAATAATTATAATACCTAATAAATTTTCAAGCGCGTCACATTGTTTACTTTGAATAATATTACTAAAAGGAATTCCATTCATTACTGTTTAAAAAAAATATTTAGCCTGGTTTCCACAACAGATTTATCATAAGACCAATAATAGGTTATAGAAAAGCCATCATTAAAAGAAGTCAACCATAAATCAGTTAACCCATAAATAACCATGCTTAAGCTCTACTTATTTATCACATAATATTTAATAGTATCTACTGGCTTATAAAACAGCATTAAATACACCTAAGAATCACCGCGATCACGTTGCTATGAAATCATTCTTCTCTCCAGTCGCTCACTCGCTTGCGTTGAGACCAGTCACTATATCACGTGTACATGAATGTTTTCATTCGAAATAGTCCACAGTACTAATGTGCTCCTGAAGGAACTGAATTTACCTTCGTTTTCCCTGAAAGACATCATAATCCTTTGAACGATATATACATACAAGGCAATTTATTTTCTAAAGAATTCATTAGTTAACCGTTATACGCTTTTAATGTAACGTTGGCTTGTGAATAGCATAAAAATGTTAAAATATACCTGTTATAACTCTTTTCGAATCGCTAGAACCTATACATTTAACATGAAATATACTTATATTTATAACAATGCCTTTGTAGATTATATTTCTAATCATAACTTGTTCATAGTATTTGCTTATGTGAGTCTGCAAGCATCAAAGCGTTCAATATATAAAACACTGATCTTGAGAGCTTAAGACAATTTTGCTTTGTTTTGTTAGCTATCTTACGTTTATTATATATGTTCCCAGTTTCACATATTGATAAGAATTGAATTTATTAGCTTTAGTATGATTGGAATAATATTCACACATATTGTCTTATCATTACTAATTCCTATAGATTTAAAAAAAATGCTGAAATCTTATACAGTATCCTTTGCAAGATTGGATAAAGAAAGAATTGTTCATGTATCATTATTTGCTACTAAACTTCATTTCGAACTTAGAGGAGAGTACCTATGTCTTTTCTACATCTATAGGTGCCTATATTCTTTGAGGAAAGCAACGAGTGTCTAAATTGATTACACAAAATATTAATAATATTTGAAATTTAATAACCGTAAGTACTGACTAATCTATTAAAAGATCATCGTCATCATCATCAGTCTACTCCCGTTCACTGCTGGACATAGGCTTCTCCAATGGCACGCCACTGAGCTCGATCTTCTGCTCTACGCATCTGACCACTGCCAGCCACTTTGCGTATATCGTCACTCCACCTAGCTAGAGAGCGTACTAAGTTACGTTACAAAAGTGGATGCCAACTTGTTCCTCTTATAATAAAAAAATCTGTTCCACTTCCTAATCCAGATCGTAAACGTCGAATATGGGATACATAAATTTAACAGCGCGTCGCATTTAATACATATTTCAGCAAGTTTCTATTCATACTGGAGTTTCTGCAATTTCTATAGAAATTGTAAGTTGACACGTGTTTTAATTACTTAATATAATATAAGAAAAATATGTATGTTATTTCGCCCCAACTTCCGGTACTAAATAAAAGGAAACTTGTAATCGTAAAATTTAAAAAAAACCCGACTGTAAAAAAACCCGACTGTCCCTTACAACATTTACTCTTAAGACATATCAAAGTACGTGTAATTTTCTCTGCGCTGAGTTGTTTGAAGATTCGCATTCGCAGTCCAACAACGGTCTGCTGAACCGGTGGGGATTAACACAAATAGTTCTTCAATAGGGCGGTTTATTTAAATAGCGACTCATTTCAGCGTAAGGACTTACAGCGACGGACGAATGGACTATTACAGGAATGAGCCTTGCGTTACTTTATGAATGGAGTGTAATAACTTCCGTTCGCACAACCATCCTTTAAGTGACATTCCAAATGTTATTACTTATTTACATCTGAATTACTAGTATAATTATTGTAAAAATAAAATATATTTTTGATTGACTAATTAATTAATACTAAGATCTACATACAATACCTATGTACCTATGTACAGTGTAATGCTCGTACTTTAGGTATAAAGCGTTAAAAATATACTTATGAAAATTTATGCTAACCTGTGTTTAGACACATTCTCGAAATATTGCAAACCATTTGTTAAGTTAGTCTCCAATCCGCAAGATATTACATAATTAAAAACAATATCTCCAGCCGCTTGATACAATATAATCTCAGAAGGAACTTCTATCAAAGCACGTGTAATTTTCTCGGCGGTTTGAGCTGAATGCTTGTTTGAGGACGTTTCCATTCGCAGTCCAACACCGGTCTACGCTGAGCCCTTGGGGATTAACACAAATGGCTCTTCAATGGAGCAGTTTACTTAAATAGAGACTCATTTCAACGTGAGGACTTACACACAGTAAGGTGTATTAAAGGAGCGGGAAGGAATGTACTATTAAGGGGCTGGACATTTTTCTTTAAATGTAGTGAACCTTATACGGCTTACGCGACACATTACTTCAAACTGATGGCTAAGGTGTAATCGATGTTCTTATATTTCTCAAGGATATACATACATATACGTATTATCTTTAATTTTAATTTTATGCAATTGTTTTATTTTCTCCAAAACCGGCGTGTACGTATGAAGAGATTGATGAATGTGGAAGAAGCACGGTAGGTACGCAAGAATAGAAATATTTGGTACTCCGTTCTGTCTGCTTACGGGGTAAGGGTCCTAGTGTGAAGATATGTATGTTATTTTATGCAAAGTATATTATTATAAAAATATTACTCACTATGTCAGCGATTACGTTCAAGTGAACTTTGAAGTATTCTTCGAGTACCTGTAAAAAAGTAACTGAATCTTAAATATTACCTAAGCTCTGCGTATCCCTATGCGGAGTAGGCGTGACAATATGTACTAATGTATGGATATGAAAAATGTGTGCATTACAATAAACGCATTAGCACACGTCCAACGCCTTTTTTAAGATAATAGATTGAAACAAAACGATACTGAAATTTTCGAAATTGATAATTGAATACTGAAAAAACAAAACGATAACGTAGTTCCAAAAAAACAATCAACGCCATTTAACGTCGCGCTGAAATATCCAAAGAAAATAAATGAATTGAATGTAACAGAAAGATAGTTCAATTTTAAAATGCATTTTATTCTGTACCTATTGTTACAGTGTACACACAGGCAAAATGTCTAAATATAATATGCTCGTAAATATAAGATTGTAACGGTTAATATTTATTGCATAACATTTTTATGTTACCTTAGTCACTACAATCGTAAATTAATTGGACTTAGTCACACTGACAGTGATATATTAACACTATTAATAAACTTAGTGACATTAACAGTAATATACATACTAACATTATTAAAAGTATGTAACAAATAAGCTGCGTGTGTATAAATCATTCGTAACTCGAATGATAAATTAATTTCAGAAATTGAAAAAAGACAAAAAGATTTCATGAAAATCATTCTCTCGCCTAACACACCTCTAAACCAGATTTTTACTTCTCCTCATCCAGTTGCTTTCCAGCTGCGCAATGCCTCTCACCACTTAGCAGCCATGCGATCTAATCGTCTTATACCTACGTTGAAGGTATTTAGCATTTAAAATCGCAAGTCAAAATATATAATTTGCCAGATTCTAAAAAGCGAAACAGCTTAGCTCGCTATGCAAGATTCCAATCAGCATAAAAATATATATTTACATAATGCTAGATGTATTTACATAACTGGGAAGTTAACGTTTCAATACCTATTATAGTTGATGTGCTTCGTCTAGAAACAATGCTTTTGATCTCATTGTGCTTCACAATAAATACTTATCGGCGTCCACTGAAAGCTGTTGGAGTTCCTTATCGAATATCATCTCACGATTCTAACGAGACGTTTGTATAAAAACAGTAACACAACTTTACTTAATATAATAGAGAATGACTCGGCGGGTCGGTGAGATATTAGTTATGATACGATGTATTATGGTGTCGGTATCCAGCGTCGCTGACCCGCGCGCGGCATTGTCAGTAAGAGCGTGACGCTGAAAGTGAATTTTGTGTAGAAATATGTATCTCCATCTGGATCTCAGTTCGCGTTGTAACGAGAGCAATTTCTATAGCCACATTGATAACCAAAAACCGAGAGCCAGCGGAGATTGCCTTAGAATAAGGAAATTTGTACGATAGCGCTTGTAAATAAATTTATACGAAATGTATTGCAAGATTTAGCGTTCGGTGTCTGACTGCTCTTGTGATGTTACATTGCAATATTAGTTTGTTGGTCTTGAAAGTTAATATTACGTTTTTTTTTATTTAATCATCAACATCAGCAATCATTTTACAAATCTTAAAAAAAATTATGGGCAATAGAGAGTTCTGTTGAAATACGACGTACTAAAAGTTAAAAAGCGACTTCTGTACATTTTCGTTTTGTCATTCACGGGGCAGAGATCATAAAATTGGAATTGTTTAACCGGTCACGTCTCCAGGGCACGTGTTCGGTGAAAGTGATGTTTTTACAAGTTTATATTTTGATAGAAACGGCGCTTTGCAATTCGTTAATTCGTACTCTGGTTTCCATTGAGATGGATTTACGGTTTTGTTGGACGGTTTAACTTTCCAACGTCGTTACGTGACGGACGCAAGCCACCAACACGGCTTTAAAGTGTGCAAGTTAACAGTAACTCGGTGAAATCTCTGGTCAGTATCATTTTGTTGCAAAATAATGATAAGAATAACTTTAAAATAACCTTTGGTACTAATAGAAAAAAACGTTAAAATTTTTAAAGACATTTATATCATGTGCAATGTATATTATAAATATTTTTGGATTATTGTACTTTGGTCTGAAATATAAATGCACCTGTGTACGGGCAATGCACATAAAGTCCTGTTCTTAGTGTGTATTACGAAGTGACGATGGTGTCTCTTTTTAATAAGTGTTATTAATTGTGTTTGCTCCTCAATTATTTTGTAAATTTTACATAATATTTGACAGCAAAAACACAGTTTCTACAAGAGAATGATTCAACTAGTTTACGACTTCGGAAAGCTCGTTTAAGGTACTTAAATTGCTGGGAAAACTTAAGCCTTACACAAAGTTCCTGACGTTATATGACAGTTAGAAAGTTTCGTGGTCTCTGCCACTGCGCTAACTTATTTGGTACTTAGTAATTTAATATGATTTTTTAGAAAGCTTCGAACGGACACGTACTAAGCAAAATATTATAAATACCTACATGGTCATTTAGAACTAAATTCAAAAAATAGACATATCAGTACAAATAAGTAGGAATTCTATAACACTGTATGTCACTGTTAAGATTTATATTCTGTTACTCAGGCGACAACCTGAACTGGAACCATAAGTACTGAAGTATACCTTATAACAGACTATTTTAAACGTTAAAAAATGCCTACTAATTATAATGTTTTATTTTGATTTTTTAATTATCAGTAACAATTCCTGAAACCTTGTAAGAAAGGCCTGATGGTATAATAATATAATTAAACTCAGTATAATAATATAATTAAACTCATAAGGAACAAACGTATATTCAAACATTAACACATCAAAAGTCGTTCCGACTTTGTTTCACACTTACAACAATAGGTACCGAGGAAAATATGTATGGACGCGGTAAAAACAGGTGCCCGAGTAACGTGTCAGCATTTCCTCAAGGCTCATAAACTATCGCCGTGAGAAATGTATGTGGACGTCGTGATATTTTTTGTTGGTGAAGATTTATACAGACGGCGTATGCAAAGGTAGTATTGGTGGCAGCGAAGGTCTCTTGCGCCTCGGTGATTTATACTGTGAACTCGAAAGAGGTTCCGCCATACCGTTTAATATCTTTGATTTACGATGGAAACCACGCGCGTAGAGCGCAACGTTCTTTCTTTACGATCACGAGACGATTAGATGGATATTGATCTGTTAGTGCGCAAGATCGTTAAAATTTATCACAGACATCAAAAAATATTGGAGATTTTTCCCAGATATCTTCGGTAGGCACTTTCTATAAAATTTTAAGTTCACATACTTCAGGAAATAAGTCCAGATATTATTTTTATTCGATTTTGTCATTGTCTTCAGCTTATTTTATGTTAGAAAAATATGGGATTTTCGAGAATAATCTACCTCGTATTAAGATTTAAATTAAGCAGACAATGTTCAACATAAGAACTAAACTAACTTTATTATATTCTTAAATCAGTATATTGATTCATATGATCTATCAAGAATGTCACAACAGAAAGCATTTTCAACTATTTTTTAACTACTTTTTTACTAACATCATAGACACAACCCTATACCTACATACAGCAGTGTTACCAATAGGAATGCTTATAGTCTTTTTCGCGAAGTCGCAGTCGTAAAGTCTGATCGCTCCCATAAGTGCCAGTTCCCGCGATGATATGTGGCACGTAAGCCAAGAACGTGATCCATTGGCGAGACACCGAACAAACACTAATGCTCATTAGCTTTGCCTTCTTCGTTGAGCCGAACATTAGTCTTAATTTTTATAACGCTGTCATTATCAGCTACCGGCAGCTTCACTAGCCGATTTTTAACAGCTTTTATCGCCACTTATTATTATCATCATTTATCATTAATCATTATTTTATTTGTTAGGGATATCAAATAGCCGTTTGTGACCCTAACTTATTCACCTGCGAAAATTTTACTCGACAATGGATATCGACACTACGATTCACTTTTCTTTTTTCGTTGTTTCTAGAATAATGACATAGTGCGGCCATTTAATAACCAGTCGTTGTACGTCGTACGGCCTTAGGCGCGGATTTTACAATTTATTTCAGTATTCGTTTTAGTGTTGGTACCTACTAAATTATATAATACTTGTGATTGAGCTGTAATTTTGTCTCGCACTCTTTTTTTTATAATATAAGTGATGTATTACGCGACTGCCTTTAATTAAAACGCATATTGAATCGCATCTTTGCATACATATATTTTAATAAATATAATATCGAAATAAACGGTTTAATGCTGCTTTTTCGAGAACCTCACTGATGTTTACTTAAACATTTTTCTATATGTTAAGCATTTTAAAGCTATTATTAATCGAAATGAGCGTAATAATATATATTTTTATATAATACGGCCTATATTTTTTTATATATTTACAAATTTTTACAGAGAATAACAATATACACAAAAATCGTATCAAAGATATATTGTACAATGGCGCTGCTTATCCCTTAAAGAGATGTTTTCCAGCAGAGCCAGGAATGGAAAATTAATATTGTGAAATCAAATTTTGTGTGCTAGTTAAGAGA
>DWEE01000630.1:0-16160 GCA_018245755.1 Parelbella macleannani | reverse complement strand
ATTAAGCTAACTAACGTACCTAATTGATATTTAGGTTACAAAATTTAATTTTGTTTTAATTTGAACTCAATTAGTTATGTTAATAACAACAGTTGGGTTAAATCCCATGTAAATTATAATTACAAGTAAACACACTTATAAAGACAGGGCGCGATGGCGCTCATTGGGGGAGGTCTATCTCCAGCAGTTGACTGACCAGCAGTCTCTTATTAGTCGGAAATGTCGGAATGAATTTTGAATACGTCAGTAACATTCTTAATACAATATTGACTGCTTTTAGTCACACTGTAGAAGTTGTTCTAAGATGTTATTGTATTTAATCGATGTGCTTTTATATTATCTTATAAGTGCCTTTTAAGTTGGAAATGAGGGCGGCACAAATTTCTTCAAGAAACAAGCTCCAGCTGCGGCTTGTTTTCCCACCGCTCTCTGCTTACCCTTCAAGAGATCTCGCGTAACGATATAATAGTAACGTTTTATCCAAATCTTACGATTTCATTTGTAATATCTAACAGTAATATTTATTGATGGTATCAAATATGCATACATATGTTAGTACGAAACGTGTTTGTAGGGGTGAAATGATCCATCCCCCTTCAGTGGGTCAGTAGACCTGCCGCTGTTGTATCGACTATCGTGCATTCAGTGTATAGGATAACCATAGATGCAACCGTGAGCTCTTAGGAAGCGGATATAATTATTATAATTAGTAGAGTCGTTATATTGTATTATAATATGAGTATATTGATTGGTCTTATTTCGAAATTCAAATTTCGAACGAATTTCGTTTTGTTCGAATAAAGAACGAAGCCGTGATATTGTAATATGATACGAGTGTTTTGTGTTGGTGTTATTAAGAATTTGAATTTCGAATTTCTTTTTTTTCGAATGACGAACGAACATTATTCTTGTTAACCGCGTTTAGAAATAATGTAGATATACCCCAATTTAAAAGTTAAGGTTTGTTATATGGATATTTGCTTTGACTGAGAATCGAACTGACATGGAGACGTAATTACCAAAAGCCAATTTATAAAGCCTCATGTTTTACTGTTGTTTATCGGATTTCAGACCTTGCTTATCCTATCAGTGTCATTTTATCTACTGGTAAACCGGAATAGAAATTAACACAACATCTGATTTCTGAATTTTACCATAAATACTGCTAATATATTGTTTAATAAAGTGTAATGTGTCTGTTAAAAAAAGGATAGATTTCCTGGTATGAACAATGACAGTTTCTGGCCAGTGTTATGAAAGATAATACGAGGTTAATATGTTTTTTCACGAGCTTTGAAATCAAGAAGTTGACATTGGCATTCACCGGTCGATACGTAATGCGAGCGATAGTTCCAGAGGGGGTTAATTAATAATAACGGCGTATGGGTGATTAATGAAACCGTACCCTTCCTAATTTATAGTTGGACTTAGCCGCCGCGCCCCGCGCGCCCGTCCCAAAGCAAACTAAATATCCGATACCTCGATGTTGAGTGGGGTTTTAGCAGTCTTGATACTTGGGTGGTTTAAATTACGTACGAGATTATTGATATTTGGGACTTAATTTTGGGCTTTGCGTCTGAGGTTATAACATTTTTGCATAGCCCAATATTTTGACTTATTCGTTGTTCTTCCTGATGAGCTCTCGCCGGTTGATATATGTATGCACCTACATGAGATGGGTAAACTAAATAACGTACAATCGAAACCAAAGAGTTTTTGACTTTTACGCAACAAAGATACAACAGACATTGCCGCATAGAGATCTGAATATATTTTTTATATTTTAACCGGCAACTAGTGTAATATTTCAATATGTTCGATATACATATAAGACGAATTTCCAAACGACATCAGATATCTAAAATTTGTTGGTTAAATATAAAAGGTGTTTTTCTTATTAATTCGACAGGACCATTAGTGCAATACTTTGTGACCCTGAGATTGTTGTACCTACATTTGATTCCCACCCAGAACAAACATTTGTGTGAAAAGGTTCTATTTAGGTTTACTACCAGATCAGACTGCCTTGCATGGATGTCTCAAGACATTATAAGTTTCTGTCTTGCAATATTTTAAAGTAAATTTTAATTTACGCTAATGCCAAGGATCAAGATTGGACAGTCCACCAACATTATTATGAAGACAAGTACGAGCAGTGTATTCGGACTTTGAAAATCTAATTACGTAGCCAGTACCCTTACCTCGATCGCTCCTTCGCGCCCGCCGCCGCACCGCCCACCCGGGTACGTTCCACTTAGCACTCCATTTCATATTTCACACAGATTTACGTATTAAACGGTTCTTTATTGTTATCATGCAATCACGACTTAGAACTCTATTTCATATTTCACACAGATGTTAGTATGTTCTTTCTTTATTTTTATTATACCATCACAATACTGACTTTACGGGGTAGGTACAGTGCATTGTTTCTTGCTTGAGTGCATATAAAAGTCGTACTAGTTGGAAGCAGCTCAGAAACATGTACACAATGAATAATAAAACAAATATGATTTATCAAGCAATGAACACGATAAAAGGAAAGGAGTAGTCTTATCGATGATTAAATGATCTCTCCACTTAGTCTAAGTATGTTTTCGGGATAGTTCGACTAGTTTCGGAACTATCTGGGCTTATATAGGGTTAGGGTTTATGAGCTTCCGCCAAAGTTTCTATTTTCCGGCACGACTTCAATGCAGTCGGCAGGATTTAATACAAATATTTAAAATATATTAAAAACATAGCATCACGCTTGTAATCTCCAAAGGGTAAGCAGGGGAGTATAGTACATACTCACGTTTCATCAGTTCCATTTAGAAAATCTAAGCCCCGATTCGGAATTTGAACCAGGACCTGCCGATCAGCAGTCGCACTTAACCAAAACCAAACCAAAGGACCATGTATCCAAGAAGTAATAATCATCATGAGGCTGTCATTCTCAGAGCAGTCGTGGTAAGGCATGTTGCTTGAAAGTCTGCGGAACAAGCTCTCGATGTCTTCCGAGCAAATGGTTGGTGTGCGTTCACGGTGACATCACCATTTACATGGATTAAAAACGACATACACTATTTAATGATGAGGTCGCACTGACGTCCCAAGTGGAACGTTCCAAGTTTGTCCAGGCGCACAAATTATACATGGTGTATTAATACGGTGTTCAACTCTACTATTGCTAGTGAAGTTTTAATTCGATAACCCGCCGCCTCGTGCCCACCCCTCCCCCTTCCCCACCACGATAATGTATTTATGGACGATACCGCGACCTAATGAGTGTTCATACGCTCTTTATGTGGCCCTGGTACTTCGCCCCGTCGAACT
Organism: Parelbella macleannani; assembly: GCA_018245755.1. Classification (NCBI taxonomy): domain Eukaryota; kingdom Metazoa; phylum Arthropoda; class Insecta; order Lepidoptera; family Hesperiidae; genus Parelbella; species Parelbella macleannani. Next base: position 12,842 of record DWEE01000630.1, on the reverse strand, counting down.
ACCTTCAGAACGCTTCTAATGGCCTGTTATCAACTTAGCTAGGCTCAAAGAAACGATTTTGCATCCACATTGAAACGTAGGTTAGGGAATTTCAGACAGTTCAAGAACTATTTCTGTCTTATATTTATTTTGAAAGCACGCTAACTACGAACATGTATTACGAACATTAATACATTATAAGAAAGGACGATACTTATAATTTAAGTCCTAATTATAGTTTTGCACAACACTATGACAATCATAACTGAATGTATTTGTAAGTGGGGTTACTGTTAACAAAAGCACTACATTTATGTCATCATTATCATCACCATATTTCGGTCCACTGCTGGACCTAGGCCTTTCGCAAGGAGCGGCATTGCGCCTCGGCTTGTATAGAATAGAAATTATATCTAGATGTGCCGTATTTATATAAATATGGCGTATTTATATTGTCATGAATTTATTTTACCATACTGTACATACATGATTTCGCATGTTGTGTTCTCCATTCACACCGTACAAGGATGCGATCGATTTGTACTGAGTGCAAGATATGAATCATTTTCATCAGTTATGAGTTTTATATATGGTGTGTTAAACGCTGTTGTAAATAAATGATACCACAAAAGATGTATTTTGTATTACTTAAATTGCACTTTTCTGATCTACTATGTTATGCATGTTTCTATTTTTGATAAATTTTCCAACGGTTGGTGAACTAATTTAATTTAATCCAGGTCTCTAGAACCGTTAAGCAAAAACAGTCAAGTCGAGCAAAAGTTATATCACCGTAGTCAAAAGCGGTCAGAGGGAATCACATTAAATTAAGCTACCAGTCTCGCCTGGAAGTCAAAGAAAGTTTTTCTTTTAGATCATGTGGCAACAGGACTGCCAGTCAATTATTAATATTGTCTGATGTGTCTTTAAAAAGCTATTCGCGTTTCTGAGAGGAGAATATATTATTAATAATATATATTGTTCATACAGAGTCTTTATACTGAAATAGTTGAAGTATAATATCAGAATAGTCTTATAATATCATGTACCGGCTTAAGTTTTTGTCAATTCTCGTTCTGAGAGGAGAGTCGTGTCTAGCAGTGGAACGATAAAAGGCTTTATATTCACAATCTGATCCAGTTTCAGTTCACGTGTGTTTTTTGGAGAACCTTAACTAAACTAGTTTCCGCCTCGCTGTTATCAGCCTGAGCTCTAAGGAAAGAGCCCGGATAGGTCTGAAACTATACGGGCTCTCCCAACAAACATGTGATAAATTAGTGCATAATTGAATTACAGTTAGAACTCACGGAATGTCTGATAGTAGTTAAGATAAGGATTTCAATTAAATTCGATTATAATGAACACTAGTTATACTGTAGTTTTAGAGAAATATTGTTAACTCTACATCTTTGTCGCCTACAAGCATATGACGTAGAGTTCAAGATTCTACAATATTATAGGCTGCAAGAGAACGCATAAATATAAAGTTTGCTTAGTAATGGGTCTAAAATTTATTGATAATAATAATATTTAAAATTAATTTAATGAATAAATTTCACAAAGATATTAATGATTGTTTAACGTCGTCGCTTTCAATTCACGTATGAATGCATACAAAGGACGAAATTTCCTTCTAAATTTTAATTATAAGTAATAATGATTAAAGCCATCAGTAGCACGACAACGGTCTGACCTCCCGCGCTCACACCCTTTCTTATACTCCGAGGGTGGAACATTTTGATACGGTATATTTAAATTATATATTATAGTGTGTAAATTCGCACTCAGCCAGCGAGGCAAACTATGGTATTACCGTCTCATTCTGACAGGAAACTTGTATCCAATATTGGAATATTGAAAAGGTTCTGTAATAAATATGTGTATATAATCAGTGTTAAGTGAAGAGAATGACTTAAACAAAGTTACAATATAATTATTGTTCTTCAAAGAAATATTGTTTCACTACTGACATTTTCATATATAGACCTTCGCCAGAAATTGAGAAAGTACTATAACACGGAGTTTTTCACTTCAGTTTACTGCTGGACATAGGCTTCCCTTAATTGGCGCCATTCCTTCCGGTCCTGGACCTTCCGCATCCAGCAGCTTCACGCTGTACATATCGTAATGCGTATTTATTATAAAAATGTTGTAAAAAATACATCTTATATTTGCAACTACATTGACAAGTACATATTGTGGAACTGCATTCGTCTTACTGAACAAACCTTCAAATTTAACGATTCAATGGTAACATCGTTACCGCTTGTGACATAATAACCGTTGAAATCACCACTAGTATACAGACAGACGTTCTCAGTGTAATTTTTCATATAAGTGTGGATCTCTCATGTCATACTGATATGAGAAATTACACAAAACATCAGTATCAGTAGAGAATATCCACCTCTGTCTATCTCTATCAGTAGAGTATGCCGCGTCCAACACGTTCGCGGAGTACAGCCGCTTCGCAGCTCCGCGCCCTCCCCCGGCCGCCTCAGTACGTCTTGAACCAACTTCCTATAATTAATTACACTCATTATCATTATTGTTCGGAAGGCAGTTTTGCTTCTATAATGAATTGTTCCCCGCCATCATTAATTAGTTTATTATAATAAGAAGCGGAACTTCGTTGGGAGATTAATCAACTTTATCTGATTGCGTCGCTTTTGAATATTCGCGACTTGCAAAAATCGAATTTGTATCGATTTGTTTAATTTTATGTTAGACTATTATTATTCATACAAGGATAGAGGTATTAGGTACTTGGTGCTCTCCACCTACCTACCTAACCTACCTTTCAACTTGAATCGTGAGAGCTGGCCTCATGATACCTATAATAATAAAAATCATTACTATTAACTGATCATTACACATCGACACAGGCCGTCGGAGTTTTTATAGCGTCCCAATTTTATTTTCGACAAAGTTTAACGATTATTACCTAATTTCAGCTAACTGGCTCGAAAGCTTTACGTGAACACAAAGTCCCTGTGGACCCTTGGGAAAACTCACCAAAAACAGTTATAAGAGAACTACTGTATGTAATTGAATTAAATTACTGAATTTCGCAAGTACCTACTGCTAGAATAAGCTATAATGTATCATATCTATGTCATACTTGAAGTCTAAACGTATACAAGATGACAATAAAACTGAGAGGAAAATTCCTTACAAATTTCTATACCGAATTTAGTCCGCCAATGAACACTTGGACAGTGTGGCTGACTATGGCCTTAATCCTTTTTCAATCTAAGGAGAGGCATGCCCAACAGAGGAACGATGAAAAGGTTGATGACGATGACTTACACGAAGTGACAGCCCTATAAACGAGGGTAAAACGAAAGCCGGTCTACAATTACAAATGTATTTATATAAGCAACTTTAGTTTACGTATTCATGAATCGCGTTCGCGAACGGCGACGGGCTGGTTCCATTACCGACCTGTTATGTAGGACACATGAAATGTAAGTTAAAAATTGACTTTTACGTAGGGCTGTGCTAAATTAATGAATTCATGTTATCTATCACTGGCTAACGAGGTGGCGCTTGTATCCGCTCGATCGATTGTACGGGTCGATTGGATTCAAGTGATGTTTGGGTCGGATAGTGTTTGGGTTTTTCTAATTTGAATTATCAGGAGTTGCTTGGGGTTGAATTTGTGTCCAGTGTATGACGATAGACTGTAGGTATGAAATATGAGACAGCTCACGCATGTGATGATAGAGAAATATGGCAATCGGTGCCTTCTGCTTATCCCGTAAAGGACCTGTCGGAGTGATATAATATAAATAAAAATAACAAAAATAAGTAATTGATAGATTCCCCAGTTTCATCAAAATATTACGCGTCTATTCAATATGTACTAGTATGTTCTAATATTCAACCCTCTGAAGACGTACCGTATTCATAAACGTTCAGTACTAACGCGTCAGTTAACGTATGCTACGTCTCGTACCTTCTCATTCCTTCTTATAATAGAAAAAAAAAAAGAAGATACAATTGTTAAAATCAGATGTATGAATGTAGTGATGAATAGATGTATGGAAACATCTCGACTGTGAGTGTATTTTGATCTTCAATTCATGTGTAATGCCTACTGCAACGCTATATGTGGGTTTTGAGAGGCAAATAAATAATGTGGAGATCTTGAAACAATTGAGATCATGTAAGATATATGTCATCCGGACAAGCGATACGTACATGTACAAACATTTGTTATTCGAGGCTCGCTGCTTACCAGTTAAAGGAACTGACGTGACGATATAATGATTTAATTATTTGAATTTCAGTTCAAGCTTATTTGATAACAATCATTTTATCATTCCATTGTTACACAATTCTCGTGCATAAAAATTCTTAAGACTATAAACTGGCACGGTAGCCATGTGCTGGTTGGCAGATACATATGTATATCTACGTGTATGATGGGAGGGTACTACACTCCTCTACCTACCCTTTCGGGTATAACAGGCGTGATGTTACGTTTTCGTATGATGAATAGTAACAGTTTTAGAATAGAAATCTATAGACATAACATGTATCACGTCCAACTTCGATTAGGGAGTGAGTCTATTGCCATACCGGGCACCAATCCATACTCCGTATTATGGGATTTGAAGTAAGAATTACCCAAAAATATGTTTGTCCTACCCGGGCATCGAACTCAAGACCTCTTGGTTACCTGCCGCGCTTACAACTGCAACACCAACGAAGCAGTCAATGAAGTTAGTCAAATAGAAGCCGATATTTATAGATACTATACTATGGAAACATCGAGGTTGTAAAGATAGAAGTATTTAGCACTCGGTGTTCTCAGCCAACCCAGTGAGAGTGCTATCGTGACGACACAATAATTTTGCAACTGCGCGAGATAAGCTTCTTTCGGAAGTAATCATAGTACCCCACAACACAAAAGTAACGTTAAGTTCTTCAACGTCAATGTATCGACAATTCTAATACTACAGGTGTCGTGTGGATATAAGACACACCTTTTACGATCAAATGGGGACATCTACCTTTAAACCTAGCAGTTTTTCTTTTAAATAAACGCAGTTAGTTTCGGCGCATCTATATTCCTGCCTAGTCGTTACCAAAATATACAGAATGTGTGTCATGACGTCATATTCAAATCAAGACGTCATCTTCAGGTCATGACGCCATCTTCAAGTCACGACGACATTTTCCATGTTATGACGTCACCTTCAACTGCCTTCCTTGACGGACCTTAACCTAGAAACGCCATTCAATGCGAGAATAGATTTCCCATTATTACACTGTTTTATATGTAAGCGTAAATCGACTACATATTAAACTTCTTATCTTAAGAAGACATTTTGAAGGTGGTCGGAATATTATTTATAAATTTCGTATTCTAAATTGTAACCTAAGAGATCTGGGTAATTAAAAGAAAAGTTCAGTTATATTAAGTTCGAAATCAGATGTACACAGGGTTATCATCATTAACCTAATTGCATTGGATATAGGCCTTCCTTAAGGCGTCTTTGCCCATACTCCCTATGCTGGGCATGCAGATTGGGGATCACAGAGCACGGCTTCTAGTGCCGCCTACGCGGTTGCCTGTGGGCAGTCAGGACATTTATTATTGCATAAGTAGGCTGACCCATAGTGTGTTCAGCCAAGTTTATAGTGACATTAATGACAGGTAGGGAGTAAGTGTTTAATACTCCAATAAAATACATGTCGTGGACTTACACATTATGAACAACTGATGTCAGTGTGGAAGAAGAGCTGTTACCAACAACAGAAGAAAAGAGGGCTGATGATGATACTGACGACTTCCTCAAGTCATGTGTCCACGTACCCTGTCTTCTCAGCAAACTAGGTCACGAATACATCTAACCTGGATTATAAGTACCTGGATGGTACATCAACTTAAAATCTATTCGGAGAGTTAAAATGAAATAGAGTTGAGCGCGAAATAGACGCCTATTAAGTGTTCAGTTGATCTGTTAATTTTTAGATACGACCCGCACTACAGACGGTGGACGGGACCCGCCAGTGACGTAATACGTGTTACTATGAACTAGTGAATTGCTATACCGATGTATGACTGATTTATTTAAAGCTTAGTTTTGTCTTTGGATTCGATTAACTGTTCGTACTTGTGTATATGTGTGTATCGATATGCGTGTGAGCATGTTAATGACTTTCACAAAACAAGGAATTTTGAAGCGTGAGTACGAGTACATCGATGTTTTCCTTTTTTATATTAAATACATGCGGCCATATTTATATTTTATTCTACATTTTTATTTATACAAATCCATGCTGGACATAATATATTGAAAATGTTTGGGAATTCTTTTACATTTTTAAAGTTAAATATGTGTGACAATAATTACGATTGTTTTTAGTACTATTTACATTTTGACCTCATATATGTTTTCAATGAATTGCATTACTCGTACTCTTTACTCACAGATTTGCCTTGAGTGGGAATCGAACCCGCAACCTATAAGCCGGATCCTACCTCTCACTAACCGCAAGAACCATGGGCTAGTCAACACATCCACTACTACTGACAAGAACGCCACAAAAAGACATAATTGCAAACATGTAGATACATACATATGTGGATACGAAGTGTCATAAAAACATAATGTTTATATCTTGACATTAAAATAACAATAATAACTAACATATAGTTGTCTCTTTTTAATCGAGTTTCGCTAAGCAATGATATTTTAATGAATTATTGCACAGAATTATCTCGAGTTAAATTAAAACCCAGACTTGTTCCTTTAAAATTAATGAAGCCAGTTACCGGTTGAACAAGTCAACGCTTTTTGCACACTAATTGAGTTTTTAAAAGATGTTTTTGACAATTTATGTATTATTAAAAAGGACATGTATTTTTTCCATTATATTTAATTTTATTTCTTAGAATTATTTATAAAGCCTTTTTTCCAATATGGCTTTATTATTAGGTGTTCATACGAATAACTTAGTTAAAAATGGCCGCTTTGCAGCAACATGTATATTCGCATCAAAGTGGTATATTATACTATTTTATCTTTAAATTTTAACATATGAAACGCTAATTTCTCACTGAATATACACCGCATAGGAATCAATGTCTATGTCACGGCGCCGAGACGCGACACGTTATTAGACTTCGTGATCAATTATTAACCGAAAGCAACTTTCGGCCGCTCCAAGTTGGCCAGATTTAAAGTTGTGACGTCATTCAGTTATTTAGGAACAACTTGTTACCTGAGGAAGGACGTTTGTTCCGTGCCTTGTCTAGTTTCAAACGCGGGATATCTATATCTGGAGTTTTGATATGTTCGTATCCGCTTTATGTTTCATGTGATTGTCTATATGTTAACTATTTTTGGGTCTCTATTATAGTTAAGATGTACTTACCTAATACATTTTGCAGTTTTGTTAACTCTATGTAGAGTCGTAACTTGGGCTGGATGAAATGTTGATTAGGTGATGATTAACTTGTGTTTAAGAAATAGCAGACTGTTTTTAATAATAGGGTGAGATATAGTGTGAAAACTTAAAAAACGTAACATCACGCCTGTAATCCCCGACGAGGTAGGCAGAAGAGTGTAGAACACTCCCATGTTTCAACAGTTACGTTTAAGATGAAATAAATTTTAATTTAATTAATTGTGTAATGTGTGTACCTAGTGTAAATAGAGAAAGAATGCATAAAGCTTCTAAAAGTTTCTTAGGAAACGTTTGTTAATAACGTATTTACGTAATAGGTACGTAGTTAGTTGTGGAAAGATATGAACGGTACGACTGAAACAGTGCTTGAGGAATTTTACAGTGCCGAAGATTGTGCTCATTGGGAGAGGCCTATGTTCAGCAGTGGACTGAGACAGGCTGATGATGATGATGAAGATTTTTGGGAATATAATGTTTATGAACATTCTCATTCCAGAAGCATATCAGGTATATGAATGCTTATAGAAATTTTTGACACTCGGTGTCGTCTATTTAGGGCGTGAGGAATCTGGCGTGAAGGCAATAATATAACAGGACGAATTAAGAATAATTCGAAATAGGCTGGTGTTTAGTATTGACCATATTGTTCTGATAAAAAAAATTTGAAATTGTAGTAGGGTAAAGGGTTTTTTTTTTATTTTCCAGTTGAAATTTAACGTCAGTTCCATTTGTTTCCACTCTAAAATTATACTGAGTTATTCGAGTTTGCAATTTTTTTATACAAAAATGTGACAAATGTGACCAACGTGAGAAGTTATACAATAGATGATAGAAACAGTTAGTTTCATTATTTACTTCGACAGTGCTTTACAATAACATTCTTCAACGTGCTGTGAACACTTGACATATAATTGATGTTGCATTCGAGTGTACCTACTCGTAATATCAATATTTAATAAAAGTTTAACAAAGTTTAGTTTAGTTTAATAAAGTTTAAACTTCGGAACCACATTGTTAATGTTAACGTAACAACTAAATTACTTAAAACATTAACAAAATTTTAATATTTCACAGTAAGGTAATAATTGTGTAATTTTAAATCATTGTTATTTTGATTTTTTACAACCCAGCAACAACGTCAATGAAATCATCGTAACAATCGTATCAATCAAAGTAACAAATCGAAACTCGTCCGACATTCCTAACTCCTTGACTACTTCCTTTCCCGAGCACGTCTTGACAATGAACTCTGCATTGGATTTCTATTTCCATTCAGGAGTGAGGCAAGGTCACAATGCGTCGCGGAATTAGTTAAACCTCACAGTGTAATCGGAGATAAGCCTTCATTTTCAAAATTTTGCAGGTTTATAGGAACTATTAAATGAAATAGAGTGAGGGATTGAAAAATAGTTTTTTTTCTTACTAATTAAAATGCGGGTCTAACCTATCAATATTCAAAAAGTAAGACATAAAATGCCTTTTTTGCAGTTTGGAATGATAAGAGTTCTCTTTTCAAATCCGTAACGCTTTGACGACTCTTTCAGTGTCCAAAATTTGCAGACGACCGGAACTACCCACTTTTTCTTTTGGTTATTTTTTTAAATTATAACCAGTAATACTTTCTGGGGGGCATTATTATTAATGAAGCAATAACATAAAATGGCAATATTTGTAGAATTATCTAGGAATTTCTCACACATGTAAAAAATAAAAAATCGCCGTTAGACATCGCATCGTTGGTTTTGTCGCTTATCGGCAATTTCACCAATCTTGTTACGCTCGAAAATTGTGCACAGATAAAAAACAAACCCATGAAAGGCCTTGCTTTTTCTTTTGTGTTTCCGCTTCAACCAAAAAAAGGTTGTCAAATCGGTCTTGCGCTTTTTGTGACAACTGAAAATCAACTCGTGCATACAGAGAGGCGGAAAAATCGAAGCCTGGAACAGCCAGTGATTTCTAGCACTGAAATACTAAGTTAGACTTTTTTTCCCTTTTTAATACCCTGTGGGAGGATCCCCGAAAACCAGGCACGGCCTTGTTACATTGACAAATTGATGTCTCACGTAATGGACAAAGTTTTTGAAACAATAGTCGTGTTTTTCACATGTAACTCCGAAACTACGCCACAGACACATTTCATAGAACAATTACTTAAAATATTTGTATGTAGAGTTAATAAACAAATGATTGTATGTTTATATACTTTGTAATATTCATAATCATGTAAGGTCTGAAGCTTGAAAAATTTTATTAGCCAAAATAGCTGTAGTATTTTTATAATTCGATAGGAATAGACGTGCCCCAGAAACCTTATGTGATCGGGGTCAATTGAAGTGAAAAATAACTTCCGAAAATAACGCAATGACTCAAACATTATTTCAACTAAACCAGGTACTAAAAAACACTGTAGGTAAAAGGAGGTTTCCATAAACCGCACATCAAAGTTTCCCAAATAACCAAGTATAGTGATCGTCATTCTTCATTTTTAATAGTCGTCTCAGCCACATCACCATAAGATTAAGATTTTGGGAACATGGCCATTTTATAGTGCCTATCATTTATAGGCTTAGGCAATAATTGGACTTAGATGTAATAGAATGAGAATAGATGGATTAATTCTTCTCTTAATCTTCTTCTTAATATGACACCCATACGTATAGCCTTTGCTTTATTAATCGACTTTTTTTTTACATTTATAGATACAAAGGTCGTGCTATAAGGCGAACTGGGCCAAAGTATTTAAATCCCAACATGCATAATGGCTGCTTCGCTGTAGAAATAGATGTGACCCAGAAGAACGACCTGATGTCTACGTCCAGAAATAATTCGGATCTAAGAAAAAAGACATTAGAAGTCACTTAAAGAACCAGTCAGAATAGTTGTCGCAGAATAGTTAAATTAGAAGCTATGGTTAAGAAATGAAGTGCGTTTAAGATCTGTTAATATTTGATTGATTCTAGTTCTGTTTTGATTCTGGTTCTCTGCTTATTAATAGTTAGACAATGATAGTATCATGAAGAATACGGTAAGAATAGTTTTTAAGACAGAAATAACTTTGACTTATACGTTGCTCTATGCTCTAGACCTGTAAATTTAGAAGCAAATCATCTTCGTTAATGAGGTACCAACTGCTTGTGTCGAAGCTTCTTTCTACTCCTTTTTAACTCCCTAAGAAGACAAATAGAGAGCACCAAATGTGTCTCTCCTAACAGAATTGCTGTTCCCCTTCTATGATCGTCGAAACATCGAAGGTTGATTGCTAAATAAGTAATGGCGTATTAATCTAGAAAAAATCTTTACAATTATTAGTTTTCTCAGTGAGCATAAGTTTGCATAGAGTTTAATTTTTTTATTTTCTCAACTTTCATTTATTACTGTAGATTTCGTACAAGTTATATATAAGCTTAGCAAAAAATATTTTTAATTCAAAATACATTTGTCTGATATAATTCAACTGTACAATGAAGTTATTCAACCAAATCAATTAGTACGCAATGTCACCTTACTAAACGGGCTCTACACTGTACGTTTTTTCAATTAAATATATAACACAGTAGGCATTTTTCCATAAAGGCTGTGATGAGAAATGACTTACATTTTTAATCTGTCGTAAGATTGTTAGTAGACAGTATTGAAGTAGTTAGTGTAATTTGATATAGTGTAATTGGAATGCTGTTATTCGTTAAGGTGGCTAAGTTATAAATTATAGTAACTATAGTTGGTTTAGTTCATAAAAATATTTGCACGCTTTAGTTGGTACATTGAACAGACCATTGTAATTGAAAGATAAAACTCATAAGCCTTACTGGCAAGTCAACGATTGATTGATTGATTAATTGGTAATAGATAGTATTTAGACAATTTTTGTTACAAATTTCATTGTATATCACAAATATTAAGTAGGATTAATAGTGGAAGTAACTTTTACTGTTTTAATTTTATTTGCTTAACTTTCGCACTTTGACGTTCTAGTGGAGATGTCACGGTGACGGGTTACATTTATATGCATACTACTTTCTCATATTGCTATCCGAGAATTAATTATCCATACCATGTCTCCACCAATACTCCAACCAATGGGGTAAACGATTTATCTTTGTACTTTTTAAAAATTTATGGGTTGTCGTAAGAAGGCATTTTTTCTTACTAGTTGTTACGTGTCATTATCCTACGCCGTAGGGAATATGTATGATAATATGGTAATAATATATTGTTTTTCCTTTTTTTTATTTTATAAATACAATAAGTACAAAATTAATGAAACAGCTTTTTTTTTTAGTTTTATATATATTTAACATTTTATGTTTTAAGACACAGAGAAAACATAATGGTTATTGGAATATTTATTTTACTTTGTCGTTCATCGATTTTGTTTGACTGCGATTGCAATCAACTGATAATGGGCGGAGTTTTACAATTTTTCATTTAAATACTGAGAATTACTATGTAAGTTTATTATGAAATTAATTTTAATGCCAAATTAGTATAATCATATATTTATACTATACGTTCCTTTTCCGAGTCACGAGAGCTGAGCTTCTAACATTAAAGCAGAACGATAGAAATTGACTGAAGGCATCATTTTTAACGTTTCGTCAGCACTAAATTAATATAAAATGGAAATTCAATGTACGTTGTAACTTTCTGAGAACTTTGTTATGAAGTTACGAATTTATATTTTTATGTTTTTCTGTACATTATCTATTACTCTACTCAGTAAAAAAGTGCGTAAAAGTGATTACAGTTCTTATTATGACGAGAGGAAACAAAAAAAATGATACACAAATTTTATCTGACGGAAAATATTAAAAAAAAAGTTGCACGAGCAACTCTACATTCAAAGTATAGAATGTAGGGAGTGTAGAATTTAATTGACACAAACCGTCTGATGCAAGATAGCATGCGACATGAGATGTTGTGTTTGTAGCTAGTAGTTTTGAAGTGGAAATGGCCCACTAAGGTGATGCGTCGGAATAGCCGGTTCGGCTCGATAATGCATTGTCCTGTTACGCGAACACCCCCAAAAATATAGCATGCGAAAAAAGCCGTCCACGCCACCTCCCGCTGGCGTTAATGTCCCCCCACCGCGCACTAAGCTTCTTTTTTTAATACATAACTTTTTTTCAAGATGCATTTTTACATGTTTCGGCCTAAAACTTTACACACCCAGCAGCGTGAGCCGAGAGAAACGGCACCGCCTATCGTGGCTCGGATTTCTCTTTCCCGCGCGCCACAAACCCGCACCGGACGATAGTGGCGCGAGCGAAATGAACGTACCGTTGCCCACTGCTTCGTCTTATACTAAGATTAAGGCTGTATTCCGCTTTTCCGGACGCAGATTCTTGACCGAAACGCATTGCGGGTCAACATTCGCCTTCGAAACTGCGTTCAAATTAAACTTCGGTGACGCGTCTTCGAAAATGATTTGTTTAATAGGTCCA
>DWEE01000629.1:0-16172 GCA_018245755.1 Parelbella macleannani | reverse complement strand
TTTACTCTGATTGATTGTTTGTTCTTCGACTACTGTCATACTGAACTCTTTGTCTTTAAAATTATTTTCTAGTTTTTGGTTTGATTAGCAATAAAAGCGTGTTTTTTAGTTTTTTTAAACTATTATTTATTTTCTTTATCTAATTTACATAGCTATACTACGTTTTAACCGGTGAAACGTGGGGGTGTACTACACCCCTCTGCCTACGCCTTTGGAGATTATAGGCGTTATGTTACGTTTTTATATTACTATTTAAGTTCTGAATAATGCATTTCGTTGAAAATTCAAAAACATTATAAGGATTTCTTATAGTGTACCTATAGACTGCCTTATTTTATTTTTCATTCCAGACCGATGATAATATAATTTTAATAACAAGCAAATTCACCAAGTTAAAGGTATTAAAAATACGTACCCGAAACTGCTATATACAAGTTTTTAGTTAAATTAATACTTTTCACACAATATCAACCTCGCCTTAAACATAATCATATTAATAAAACATGACAAATAGTAGACATTCCCTTCTAATTACAGTAATATAATATACATAGAAATTGTATTTACTTTTATTAAAATGTAGATTTATTTAATTATTATAATGTATTCGTACAAATTTTACTTTATTGTGAGGCGTTGGAAATTAGTGCTCGGGGGCAGCTACGCCCTTGTGTGAATAACATTATGTGTACAAAGACAGAACTTCAGTCCGTTTGACGTTGGATACAGTTATTTACAGACTTTAAGTTACATCTTTATATTGACTCAGGTGTGACTATTCTACTGAGAATGACCCAAAATATACATATACAAATATGTATATTATAAAACTTTAGACTCCCGTAGAGCATGTCTGGATGACGAGACCGAAATTAGACGCACGATAATACATAGCTTCGTATTAGTAAAACCTTATCCTCTTTTCTTTCGCCTGTTTCTTTCGCCTGTCACTTGCCTGCTTTCGCCGTATTCGCTTGTTACATATTATGTCATTATATCCCATAACTATGTCAATTAACTCTCTAATATTTTAATAATTGAAGACAGTTAATACTTTTATCATAATTATTACTAAAACTGATTTAAAAAAATCATTTCTTAACTTTTGAGAAAGGGTAGGCAGATACGCTGTGCTGTGGAAGTGCAATATAGAAAGCGTAAATATCCAAGTTTATTACGTTTGTGCGTGTGAATTTGAACGGAATTGAATCATTAGCTAGTTTCACGGCAACATTAGCGCAGATAATTGCGAGTTGGTCGTTTTATGATACGTATAAATAATTTCGCGTGAAGCCTACATGACTTGTACCACGACAGGTTCACACTATAAGGCTATACCTATTATTTTGTTTATTATATTGCTTGTTTTTTTAAGGGGTAAGACAAAGTTTGTAAGGTCATGGGTGGTTGGAACTGCTAATAAAAGCACAATATACGAAATGATCTTAGGGTTTAATAATAATACTTGTATGTCTGAAAGAAATATCATACGGTTGTTTTATGTTAGGCTATATGTGAGAAGCCTGCTAAAATTGTGCCTTAATCAATAACTTTTGCTATAAATGCATTAGATCAAATGAATTAAAAATTCAAGCATCAAAAATAGATTGATATACGTACATATAAGATTACTACACAAAACATTTAGAAATGTGTCACATTGGTTGATCCGCTCATCGAAATTTACGTTTCATGTATACTGCTTTTGTACATACATATATACATACATACACAACTTCACGCCAAGTTTCTTATGGAGTAGGCAGAAAACACGGAGTGCCAAATATCCCTATCCTTCCAGACCTGCCGTGCTTCTACCATATTCATCAATCTCTTCATCATATAGTGTTTTGTGTACATTTTACACTATTGTCGCCAGCGGTATCCTATTTAGTGTTCTGTGGAGTGGGTGTAGCCGCATCTCGATGTTGCCTCAATATCCTGTCGCGGCAACGACGCAAACACCGACACATTGCCGCTAATTGCCCCTATTACCGTCCAGCTTTCAATAGGGATGGGCAGACGGTATAGATAAGTGTTAAATATGATGTACCTTGTAAAACGTGGCGTTGTGGTTTTATAATCAGTAGAATATAAAAAATTATATATAATTGATTATATGATAAACATGATAATTTTATTTTTATATATCGACTCATAGGGGTAGGCAGAATCTAAAGATATACACCGGCTGTGATTCTGAGAAACTTCTATCCCTAAACTTAATTTTAATAATGTTTTGAACGAGTTTAAAAGCAGAGCTTTTTATTTGGCTTAACGAGTTAATATCTTCTCATTTTACAACTATTTTCGACGCTTTTTGTAGTTCCGCTGTTGGAACACAGGTCAAGTGCGGATTGGCGGACTTCACGTCTTTGAGAATCTTTATTGCATACACTAAGGCGGGCAGTTTTGTCACGATGTTTTCCTTCGCCATTATAGCAAATGATATTTAATCTTTAAATGCACATTTTTGTAAAGTGATACGCGCCAGGACCCAAGGGCATCCGAATTCAGGACCCCCAGAGTGAAAAGCTAAACTTTGAAACCACTAGTTTATTACCTACTGTAAATTTTTCTATTATTGCTAGCTTCCTTGACGTATGGTAGTTATTTATTAAATCACAAATAAAATATTTTCATTAAAATATCTGCAAATATACAGCACATCCCTTGTTCCTATTCATAATTGCTGGATGAAAGGGAATTTGTTTGGTTCTGCACACGATTTCAGATCTTATTGTATAAGTGACAGATTCTATAATCGCTTCGACGTTGGAATTTACCCTCGGAACTAATATGCGCATATGCGACGCGGTGAAAATGTGTCTGATGTCAAATCGCGTTGTGGTCGCATGGCTAATATTAGAACCTACGCTTTTCATGCACAGCAAATTGACCTTTATATCATGCGTTAAAAGATCCGTTGTTCCTTGCAGGACGTATGTTGGTAATATTTTACTTTATACGAAATGTATGTGTATAACATAACTATTATTGTTATTATCCATAGATTTCACTTTTGAATCCCAGAAAATTCTATGATATCATTTTTGTGTACAATTCAGCACCGAAAGAAATAACTTGAAAATTATAACTGAAACTACATAAAAGTAGAATTTGTCAACGCTTTGCCATTAGCAACTTCACCTCCTTTAGCCAATTTAACTATTAAATATCAATACAAAAGACTTCCAGATTGTTATATAAACTCACGAATAGTACATTCAGAAACCTTATAAAATTAGCTGAAGCTTGTCCAATTCAAAGAAAACGTATGTATAATATTTATGTAACTTACCAAAACCACTCGCATATTGCCAAGCTCGTGGCCTTTACGACCCTTCCGCGACAAACCCTACTAATTTCCTTTGAAGCCTAGACCGTCTAAATTGGCCATTCGAACCGGCACACCATCATTGCGGGCCGACTGACGTAATATTCTACGTGATACGAATAAGTAATTCAAATCTAGATCTTTTGGTAGCTAATAAATTGTTATTTTATTACAGTAACTTTAAATTAGTATTCGAACTCAGGCAAGCTTAGTTACGATTGTTTGGAATAATAAAAGGATATTTCTTTAACTATAAAATGTTCAACATAAAAATAAAGTGACGTTTCTCACATTATCTTGGGTAAATACTTAACAAACATCTTTTCTCCTTTTCTTGATTGTTTAAATATCGGTAGGGCTATTGCTTTAATAACGTTTTAATTTTCAAGGTCGACATACGATACTTCGAATACCCTGATTAGTTTTGACATATTCGAGAAACTTCTACGCTTCTACGAATACGATGTTGACGGAAAGCAAGCTAGACGACACAGTTTATTCACTATAATAATAGTTTGCTTTGTATGTTCGTTTAATCCATTATATGTTTATCTATTTTCATATAGCGTTATTTACATAGTGGTCGACATAATAATTCCACGAATATCAATAATATAATTTCATTGAAAAACTTTCATTAATAATGATTTATCTTTGTTCATAACTTAAACATAGTATTATCCGCTTTATGAAAGGGGGATTATGAAAGTATATTGTGTCCACATACATTATGTACATACCATCCATTGTTCTGTAGGCCCTAATCTCTGACAACTAAAGGACCTGCACGCGTGAATAATTCTAGGGTTGGCAATAAATTTTGTAAATTTTAATCCGTTTATCGCGCGCGCCCATTCTGTTCCATTCCCCAACTCGGCAGATTAGGGTCCGAATGGGTCTAACATTAGCCCGATTGTTAATGTTGCGGACTGTTAATGGGTCCTTTTTCTTAATTTTTCAATAGAATTTTATTGGAAAAACATATTTAATCTCGCGTAAAATTGAGTTCGTTTATTATTTTTAATCCGTCCATTCTTTCTGTCGTTAATTAGACAATTGCTGTCATTATAATTAGACAGAAAATAATCTTATATACTAAGCATATAATTTTATCTCTATGTCGTTCTTAGGTAAAATTAATATAAAATATTGTAAATGTTACTAAACAAAACATTATCAAAAAGGTAGACCACGCTTTCCTTTCATTATCTATCTCTATATATTTAATCCTGTGTGTGTATTTTATAATCCTGTCTCGTACAAAATCGGTTTCCGTCTTAAGGAGTTAGCTTACCTCCCTAAGGAACTATCGTGGGTTCAAACATAAATCGTATATTTGGAATACGCCCAAACTATCGGCGAGGTCGCGTAACAAGAAGTTGTTAGGGCAAGCGTGTCGAACGGGTAATTTGAACGAAATCGCCGAGCACTGCAATACCTCTGCGGGCTTGACTTGTTAGTGAATGGAATTGGAATTGTTTTGTTTCTAACGTCTAATACGCTTTTGGCGTTTTGAAGCGCGGTTTGATAATGCGCGTTTTTAGAACTAAGGCCGTTTACTCATTGCGATTTTTTGCGGCACGTCTATAGCGATACAGTGGTTACACTCACTTATCTTTTACAAAGACGTAATGATATACAAATTATGCTAATTTAGGCAGTGATACAATCTTGATACAATTGCGATTTAGTCGCTGACTGTTTAGGTGCTGTGGTACAATCGCGACAAAAAGCGTACATCTTCGATGCAAATATCATATGATACAATCTTGAGGTAAAGCGTAAACACAGACCTATGTACCGACCTATTATGTATGAACATTAAATAGAATAACAAACCGCTACAACCTAAGGGGTTAGTCGCCTCTTACAACATCTTTGTATCTCGGCATAGGGTCGGTGGACGTATTCATGCTCCGCCCGACACTGACATCCCAGGACGGACTTGTTCATCCATTGATTATCAAGGCTATACCTATGTAGGTAGAATTTTATGTATTTCTGCCTAATTGTGTACATAATGTGTACGAATTTGTAGACTTGATTTCGTAGAACTATAAATTCGGTTTCCCCGAGCATGAAAGTGCTTTTTAACACACACTAAACACTAGTGTTAGAATTGTTTGAAAATATATTTTAGGATTATTTAAAAAGGAAACGCATAGAGAAAAGGAAAATACATAGAACTTTAAAACAGGATGGCATGTGTAATGGTGCCCGCAGGGACTGATTGAGGTTAGACGCGTAATGTTGTTAATTTGGATATCTCTAAACTGGGAGTCCCCGGAGTTCGACGTGGTTAAGTTCTAACTACGGTCTAGCATTTGTAATTAGTGCGAACAAGTATTATCAAAGAGACGTCATGAATATTAAATAGTTACGCAAAGTTTATTGAGACACTACATCGAGCTTCAATGGAATAATTATCAAGCTTGCTCTCTACTAACTGTGACTCGGTTCGAGAGCCTTCATTACGTTTTCACTTGAGTGTTTATTTCCGTCTGTTTCTTTATGTACAATTAAATGTAATTAAATTCGCGATTGGTATATTCCGAGTAATGTCTTGTGTTATTCTTTAGCACCCACTGGAATTTATATTTTTTTTTACCCGAACTGATTTCATGCAAAGTGACATGCTTTTAACATATACACAAATACTCGTGTATATATAATGTATGTATATTTCGACATTGCCAACCACTATATTTTCTCATTGTCACTGGGTTTACCTGTAAAAACTTCCAAATATAATATACATATGTATGTAAAAAAATTTCAAACATCATATATGCACCTTAATAACCTAAATTATAGTTTAAAAAGTAACTCTGTAGCTGGACGTATCCGTAACGAAACTAAAGCTGAATACCTGTCGAATTTAATACTATGTTAATATAATGATAATGTTTATGTTTCCACAAAGATGCTGGAATGGTTACAGATGGTAACAGAAATTACAGCTAAGTAGAGCTCCCAGAGTGCTTTTATGAATCCTGAATTGATTAACATAATAATTAATTGAAGTGGAAAAGCTTTAGCTACTTTAAACTCGCCGTTCAGTTTTATTAATTTTAATTAAGTCCAGTAACAGTAAGTACGGTCTGTACCTCAGCTGAGAAAGGACTCACATTTTAATGATAAACATGCGAAACTAAGTTTAAGGAGTATCTTATGTCTCAATGTAAAATATTGCTTTTTAGCATCAGAAATCGGCAATGGTTCCTTAGTGGAAAATTCATTGCTCTAAATTGAACTAGAAGTAGTTTGTAACATTTGTTTAAATTGAAAGTAGTTCAAAATCACCTCATGTTTTCAGTTATTTTTTAGTTAAATTCTAAATTCAAATAATAAGGACTGTAGGGCGTAAAATAATTATAATATCACACGCCTACCTTTCAATCTCGCCCGAGGCACGATTCCATTCCATGGGTGCGGATGGATAATAATTACCTTAGAAGTAAAACGTAAAAGGACGATTCCCAAAAATCGGTACCTGAATTTGGGGTTTTGTTATTAAAAAAACAGGTGGCAGAGGGTTAAAGCATAACATGCAACGTTTTTTGAGGAAAAATTATTAAATTCCTGGTGCAATCCCGAAATCCAATTTAGAGTGGAAGCGTCTTTCTACATTTTTGTATATATATATTAAAGTTAATATATTTTGTGATGATGTTGTTTCGTTTGGTTACCAATTCCATTAGTTTGAGGGGAGTAAGACGAGTGAGTATATTTGCGCTTGTATTCATGCACTTAAATATACCCTTCGATATACCCTTGCACGAAATATACCCTTGATTGCTTTCGTTAAACTTTAGACTTTAATGGCATCAGAGTCCATGGCCGTAAACAGAAGTAGAAATCTTGGAATAGAAGTCTTGGCATTGCATTTTTCTAGCAAACTACAATCGTAACCGTGTACGTTCTAAAAGGGATTCGTATCTAAAACTGGAACAAAAAATGGGTATACAACGTTGTATTGTAGGTATATTTTGGACATTAATTGAAATCCCAAACAAAGCTTATCTTTTCATTCTTTGTTATTTGTAGCAATTGCAACTTTATTAAGTTGATAAAAGGTATAGGTATATATTATAACAATAGAGATGAAAACGGCCCCTATAAATATTGTTCAATAAATCATTTATACGACTCAGAGCGTCCTAATGTTTCTCCATCTTTTTTGTAACATTCCATATTAAAGTGAGCAGCCTGTTATTACGGAACACGAGAATTCATTTCGAGCCGACAATTATTAAAGAATGATTCGTCTCCTGTCTGTTGCTTTTTGAAATCCAACCTAATAAATACGGGGGAGAGTGAAATGTGTATTGATCAGAGTTTGAACCAATTATATGACGATCAGGAGCGCCAGCGCGACCGGTTTCCGTTCCTGACTATGAATGTACCTGCTTGCGTCGCTACTGGGAGAAATTGTGGTTTTTATCTGGTTCGAGACGTGTTGGCTACCTTAAAAAAGGTTGAGCTATTTTTCTGTCTTTGTTTGTAATGTGTAATGCCGTGCCCTCATTAATGCATGCATCGAATACTTATATAGCTGTGTTCAAATACATACGAATAATAATCGGGTCAATGATATTACAAATATCAGATCAATCGCTATTTTGTAGTATCTATATTATACATTTTATTGGTTCATCAATGTAAAAAACTTTCGCAAAATAAAATTCAGCAAAAACTTTTAACCACCTTTTTTATTTTTACATGATCTCTCATATAAGTATATATCATACGACATCATCAGTGTGTTTTTTTAACCAAATGAGAAAATACTGAAATTTTTGCAAACGGCATAGGTACGGTTGAACAATGACGCTGTCAATTAATATTCGCTGTGTCCGTTCACAATCTCTTAATCGAGTTACACTTTTGTTGCCAGAAGTGGCCGCGCGTCCGATACCGCCCATGTGCCATAAAACTCCGGCCATATCATCCCATTTTATCATCAGCTATTGTTCCCGAATGAATTTTGCGATACAAACAGCTGTATATCATTTCATATAACCGTAACCTGACCTTTGGTCGTTAATTTATTGGACCTCGAGCGTATTATTCCTTTTTCCAAGTGATCGATCAAATCTGTTAAATGCTGAGATGTTGACGATAATTTCAATAATAGTGAAATTCCACACTTCCTACAAAACTATATCCGTAGGAAGATTTCCCATGGTATTTTCCATTCATCTAATGAGGTTATTCTTTCTACATAACCTACTTAAAAAATCTATCAATAATCTCTTCTACACGAACATTTCATAGAAACGTAGGATATCGATTTTATCTAAAGGGGAAACAGATATTGTATTCATACATTAATATACATATTCGTGTAACATTCGGGCTCTGGATCGTCAATCGAATGGAGCAAATCTTGTGTAGAACAGAGTTACTTTCTTCAGGCATTTAGTTTATCTGCTTTAATTTATTGTTAACTGCACTACTGTCGTTTACTATTTGAAGTAATGCCACTTACAGTCCTATTTCAGCAATCCTGTTTGTTCGGGGTAGGTTTCAAGTGCACTGTGCAGTAGCGTAACTCGTAACTGCCGCTGGCCGGTCTGCTACTCTTTCCACATAAATAAGTGAAACCTTATTGCCCTTTATTGATAAATGAAAAAGTAAAACTAATTAATGCTTCACTAGAAACATTTTAAGATTTCAATTTTCATTTACAAACTAACGATTTTCTAGTAGGAATTGCTGGTAGTGGCTCAGCGTCTCGATCTGTGTCCATTGCAACAGACTCACCACCTATTCCATGGGACGTAAAACGTATCTGGTGAAACGTGGGTCTGTACTACGCACTGCCTACCCTTTCGGGGATAACAGGTGTAAAGTTACGAAGATGTTTTATTTTTCAAAATCAATATTCATTTCTAACATGTTCATGCTTCTAACGGAACCGCTGTGGTCATACACCGAGAAAATTTATTTCGCGTAAGTTCTCAACATTGGACTTTTTTTCACCGTTCCATCCCGGGCAGTGTACCTTCTTCACGTGTAGTGTACGGCGCTCCGCTTCCAACGTAAATATTGATAGCTTTATCGCGTTAGAAGCGTCCGTGGAAAAAGACTTGTGAAAAAACTGGTTGATATCTACCGCTCGACCCTCATCCGACCGACCCTCGACTTGCTCAACGTTAAACGGAAACTGTTTATACTACCAATACATCAGTGGAGTGAAAGTGGTATTTTTTTATTCATTATATTGAAAAGTACGAAAGGTAAACATCGGAAAGTGAGCTGTATGTTGGTACTATGAAAATTGTGTCTATGTAATTGATTTAACGTGTTCTTCGTGTCCAATGTCAATATAGTGTTACTTCACGGTATTAATAGATAAAAAACGGATAGAAGATATTTAAGTGATTTGTAAGGACTTCGTTGCTATGCGTTGTGGGATTAAACGAAACAGTGGTTGGATAATAACTAAATAGGTTTCTTGGAATATCTCCATTCATAGCCACTTCACCCTAGAGTGTTATAGCAATAAAAATCAAATCAAATACTTACAAGTACATAATATATGCTAATTTTCATATTTTTGGTATAATGGGATTAAGATGTGGAACGACGTGGATAGAAAAAAACTGAAGTTTATGTAAAACAGTGTTTACCTTTAAACTTCATTTAAAGTTGCCTTATAATCAAATCATTAATTTCTTAAAAAGAAAATTTTTATCACCAGTCTCCTCGTACACGTGAAATTCTAACCAAAACACGACATTTCGCTCGCACCTTGGAGATCGAATAGAACGGAACCTACGATACAAATACGAGGCTAATATTTCATTTCCCTGAGAGATGTATATGTTCTCTTTGTATTCTGAACATAAACGTGGTTAAAATATGGAGGAAAATTTTCTTCAAAGTTCTTACATTCGTCTGTTTGACGGGGAAGAGAAAATTCGTGCTTTATTTATTGGCACCGTACTTTAACATCGATCCTACCACTTAGTACTTACTGAGGTGTCGCCGAATGTAACAGCAAATTGTGGACCCGAGGCAAACGTGCTCGAAGTATCTGACCGGAACGTAAATTCGTTTTCGTTCGATCAAATGGATTCAATTTTAATCTGTAGAGCTAAATGTTCAGTTATTAAGATTTCTATTACCTAAAATCTTGAGTTTGGTTCTTTATCACTTATGGTTTTAACAAAGGAAATTTGTATTAACATATGATTTTAATATAAAATGATGTTGCTATATAATATTGTTCAGAGTTTAACTGTGAAGAGTTAATATTGGCGCTATTGTTTTGTATCGCTTATAGTTATTAAATGATAACAGTAACTAACAATAACCTTAAGAAATGAAACTTAGAATCAGTCGTCAATTATCTCAGCTAACAAAAACCTAACAATGTCTCAAACACTCAACAAACGATAAGTTAGGTTCTATGTATTTTAAATTAATGTTCTAACGTAAATATAGTCTAACACTTTAAAAATTACAATGATAAATATCTCGGGACTTGTCCATAGTCCATACATAGCCGATAGATTCCAACGTAAACAGAGCCTGTGTTATGGTCACCAGATGACTGCTAAACCACTTATATACAAACATATATATACTCACTAAATTTAATTTGTTTATATTCAAATTAAAAAATAATTGAGTGTTAATATTAAATCCGATGTCTCACGTAAATAGATACATCTGGTTACCCTACGCGATCCACTCAATGGGATAAATAACTTCTGATGTGGATTCCAAGTCGACAGTCCTTGACAAAGCCCTGTCAGGGCACTAAACGCATTTTAAGATTGAGAGAAATGTGGCGAAATAAATCTTTGAGGCTTCTCTAATGGGATTTCTTCCACTTAATATAGAGTTTTGCCGGATAAAGGGCTCTACTTGTATTTTTTCGAAAATGCCATAGCAAGCACTCGGACGCAACATTTCCTTTAAATGTAAGGAAGAATATACTTATACTAACATTATGTTCTTATGTTATGTACCTTTGAAAATAGGTAATTGGGTTGGTAAAAAAAATATAGTGATGTAATATATATGTCAAGAGTGAATAATCACTGTCTAGGCAACATCCTACAGGCTATTTCTACGCTACATCCTAAGCTGCATCTCGCTTTCCATCGGGCGAGATTGTAGTCGAACACAAGCCTAATGCTAGTTAAAAAAAGAGGGCACCACATCGATGGCTAGTTCCAATAACAGATTTGTCAATGAGCTGCCGACCTTGAAAACGAGACTATTCACTAGAGTCTGAAGTAATAAATTTTGTTATAGTTGATAGACTCGCACTCGTACACACTTTGTATACACGAGTTTATTATACTATATATCAAATATACATGTATAAACTGGGTGTAAAATTGAAGTGTATTCAAGCCAAATAGTACATTTTAATCAAGTATTGGTACGTATATTAAATCATGTATAAATACTGTTTAAAAATACACACTCTGTTAAAAAATAATGTTCATAACGTATGAAGCAACATGAGTGCCTCGTTGGTCGAGTGGTTGCAAGCGCAACTGCTAATCGAGAGGTTTTGGATTCGGATCCTAAGATGGGCATTACTGGATTTTTCTAACTTAGATCATCTAGTAGTAATTTCTAGTTTACATGAACAAGTCACTCAATGACGAATACTTTCAACTTTCGACTCACAGCTATAGAGAATAATACTAAAATAAATGAATCAGCATTAGATCAAATGTTTTTACCAGATTTTATAATAGATGGAATATGCGGTGGTGAATACAAAAAAATGTAAATTATTTATTCAAAATTCCATTGCGCTTAACAGTTTACATACATATGTATGTATACATATGTATATACATGCACTAGAAGCGGCATCAGATCTGAGCAAATATTTAACTATTTCTATAACAGGTAAAATACTAATCATCGCTTTAAAAATTCCTTGTCATTTTCAAAATTCCATCAAGAGAATGTAATCAGTCAACTCACGGTCGCTCGGCGCCGCCATGCACACAGCGCCCCACAGCACGAACACCACAAAAACGGCGTTAATCAAAGCCATCGTGTGTGCGAACTGAATCTGTTTACTTTAAACACCTTTATATAGTGGCCGTGACTGCCCACTGTTGGCTATTACCTTTAACCGGATCGGCCTTGGCAATTGGATAATCGCACCTTATTGTTGCGGCCACCGATGTTGTGTTTGAGATAATTGGAGCGTCGGTTACGGTTGGAAATTGTTTTGTATTATATATTTATATATGTGTTCATTGTTTATGAGCTGTTTGAGAATAGTTTAGGAATGACGTATGTATGTATATGTAGGCTTCCTTAGGTTATACTTACCGGTACATATAGCTACATATGTACATATGTACCTAATAATGTGTGTAATATGAACATATGCAATATACTAATATTATAATTGTGATTGCTTTTGTTACAATTTCAGATTGAGATTGTTGATATGTGGAAATATTATAATACTTCTTTGGTGGTACTCTTCTTTAAACTGCAGTGCTCGCTTTTCTCTCTTTTGGTTTGCAAGGTGTCGTAGACGGTCGAATGTTGATGGTAATACCGACGGCACGGTTTAATCCCGAGAGCAATGTATTTGAGCGATTTCACATAGTTTCACGTGTGTCCAGGTTTGACCCTATATAATAGCTTGACTACTTACCTGTTTCTTACTTCTGTAGAACAAAATAAGTTCGTAAATATGGTGTAACGGAATTTAAAATAACTTTGTAACTTAGTCGTGTGAAACAAGTCATGTGGAAGGAAAAACGACTAATAATATTCTAGTACATATTTTAATTATAGTCCAAGAGGCAGTAGAAAGATCCTTAACAGTAAGGTCATCAATTTATGCTATAATAATTTTAATTATGGTTCATTGTGTAATAACGTAAACGCTGATATAGAATTATTGGTAATTGGTTGTAATATCTTTAAAATATTACTCGTATAACTAAAGAGGAAAAATATATTAAACGAAGCCATAAACCCCATACTTAGTTTTACAACATGGGGAGATAGAATGTAATGGTTATAAAAATCCCATTACAAAACGATATAGGTGCTCACTAAGTGAATTAACAGAACGGCGCCGATTCTAACCGCCGTTTTGACTTAACGACTTCTTTTATAACTGCGAAGCGGCATCCTCGCCATTGTGTTCTCAAGTTGAATATGTAGAGTGTATTATGTAGAGCTACGTATTATATAGTGTTCCATACATCGCGAGCAGAACGTCGTTTCATTCCTCGAAACTCTTGATTTGCATAAACTTTACGCATAAAATTCCAGACGAAGACTTTGAGCGGCTGAATCACAGTTTCATGCAAAATTTTCGACATACACGCAACACGCCGTCTATTATGTAGTCAGACAAAGTTCATTACATTTTTCTCTCGGATTTTATATGTACGGTGTATGCTTGTGTTGTTTATTTAAGTAGCGCCAAAATTGCTTATGTTTTGGTCTCATGCAGCTTTTCAAATTACGTTATTTATTTGTATAAATAAAATGATACATGTTTGACATTGTGCGCGCGAAAACTACTTAATAGATTTCGATGAAACTTTTATAGTTTTACTTTTTAGACACATGATGTTAATCTTTAAAAAATATTAGGACATCTTTGTTGAATGTAAAGTTGTCAAAATATAAGAAAACTACAATTTTCAACGATTATTTAAGATCAGCTAAGTATATTTTTAGCTTCGATGCTTTGTTTTCTTCTTTGTAAATTAAATATGTTGTTATTAAACAACGCAGACGTTGCGCCGGGATCAGCTAAATTAAGAAAACTTTATTTCAATGCCTTGTTATAAATACTATTCATTTCATGAACATAATTATGAAGAATAGATCATGTTTTACAGATTTGAAAGAGACTGTCTTGACATTTTTATTTACCTACATTTTGAATACAATACATACATAAGTATGTAGGTGTCGGTTCTGAAAATGTATTAAGTAATATTAATATAATAAGTAAGAGAAACATTGTCTGAACACAAACAGATAATAACAATAAAAAAAAGTAATAAAACAAATTAAAATGTAAGCTTGCTACAGAATATGAAAGTACTCTAACAAAATATCGTTTAACGCAACTCCAGACTGTTTGTCCGTTACGGTGTGTTACAGATGAAACCGGTCGGCGTCGCAATCGATACAAACGCGTTGCGAAAGGTTGCCAACCATCTTTAGTTGGGGGATGCTACCCTAAGTGCACAGCGCCCTAAATAATGCGCAGTTACAAGCGTCCGTAGCGACACTAAGCGATACTTTTGCTTTTTGTTACGGCTAAAATGAGCTTCTGTTTTGCATGTAATTGCTATGTGATTTTATGTCTGTTGTGCTGTTCGAACTCCAGCGTGTGTGTGTTTGGTAATACCTATTTCTGAAGCTTACGTGTAGATATGAAACTTTTATGAGTACATAAACACACATACATATCTTTGTACATGTGTGTGTTTCCAATTTAATACAGAACTATAGTTTTTCTCTACCTTCAGTTGTCAAGAAGTTATTGCTTTTCTAGTCTAAGTTCTTGTGTATACGAGTACATACAGGGTGATTAGTCATTAGTATCTAGGTACGTACGGTTAACTAATAAGGCATAAGGAAAAAGAGGACAAATAAATACAATTGTTAGGATTTAATACAGGTGCGTAACATCAAGGACTACAGTGGAACGCCTCACAGCATATCATATCTATGCAATATACCTACATAAAAATGTAATATACCGTTCGAATTATAACCCGAACATTACCAACCACTGCTACTTAAACAGCCTTGCGTGATCCAAAACAAGTTAACGAACATACGTCAAGATAAGGATCGAACACTTTTTACGACGTCTCACGAAACTTTGCTAATTATTTTAAATGCGATTTGTTTAAAAATTAAATTGTCTAGACAGTGTAAATTGCATTCTAGCTAGAGGGGTGAACGATTGACAGGTTTTTGGTTTTATTTTTATAACGAATAGATGATGATTTTATCCTAATTAGATTTTTTTGTTAAGGTACGTGATATATGGATGTACATAGCTACACGCAAGTTGTTGTAAATGATCGTTATCATTAATATATCCGAGACAGCACTTTTAGGTGACACTGTATGTAATTATGCGGATCGTCTTACAAACTGAGGTCGTTAAACCAATGACCCGAGTTCTAGGTATGTATGTACGTGTAATACGTTACGCAATCCTTCCGCCGTGTTGTCTAGACGACTCAATTGTTTATCATAAATGAGCTTCAAAATGTATCCGTTGTTTAAATTTAGAACGGTTCTTTTCATTTTTTTTTGGCAGTTATGACAGTTTTTTATATTTCGAACAATTGCTTTTTTACTTTATTACCCGATATGCCAGTCTGAATTTTTATATATATTTAGCACAGTTAATTAGGTTTTTTTTTAATTACATGTTTTGATATAATTTTTTGTACATGGAATATTTAAGATCGAGTTTTTCATCACATTGCAGAGGAAACCTTATGTATTTAAAGTTTGAAAGTCAGTATTAAACTTCCTCTACGAATAAAAGTTAGTTCCATTAATAATGCGCAACCGGTAAATTAGGCTTACGATTAGAATAGATTAGGATAGATCGTAAAGTTATAATGATATCTGATCGCTTATACAAGGCTTTTTAAACAACTTTGCGACTGTTTTCGCTATTTTCTGAATATTTCATTTTCATTTTCTGAAATATTTAACCATGCATTTAATTATAGATATTATATTATATTTTAGAAAAATTTATATATTATTCAAGGAAGTTTTAAAATTGTGTTGACTGTCAAAATCCAAGTCCAATGTTGCCATTGTGAAGAATACTAGT
>DWEE01000628.1:0-16173 GCA_018245755.1 Parelbella macleannani | reverse complement strand
TTTCACAAAGGTAAAGATTTTTATGCTACTCGATAGGTAAATAGTTGTCCTCTGAGTGGCCTACATCAAGTGTCACAATGTGAACGTTCTTCCGGAGATTACTTGTGTGCAGCATGTTCCACGGAGAGAGGCACATTATGTTGTATCATTACTTCCGGAGATCGTACAGCGGCTCGCGCGGCCGGAAGCCGCATGCGGCGTATAATTGCACGCGACTGCGGAAAGATCTGCTGAGCTGCAAAAGTTCTGCTAGAAATTGTACTTATTTACACGCCGCTAAAAATATAATCAGAATAAAAGTATTATATTTCATGACTTTTGGACCTTGTTTGCCTGCTTGTTTTTACTATTAAAATGCTTGAATGGTCATTGGTTGCAAGCGCGACTGCTGATCTATAGGTTCTGGATTCAACCACCGGGTCGAAAAAAGTATTATTTGGTGTTTCTAACTCGAAATTCCCAGCAGTGTCTGGAAGTCTAAGTTCGTGTCCGATGTATGTAAATAGGTTCACACATCCTGTTTCATAGTGGGACATGTAACGTAAGTGATGACGCTCTGGGAGTGTACTACGCTTCTCTGCCTACCCGCTTAATAAGTAGGTACTATCTTAGACTCGCTGCGATAAATATTGGTGAGACATAAGCAAATTTATGAGATATTTTTCTTTAAAATGATTATTATTAATGTAAAAAAATGCTAATCATTTTGATTTCTAACTTATTAGCTTCATGATTCTAAACATAACTACATTCCTTCGGGCAACAGCTAGCGCGTTTTATATTATTTCCATAGTTTAATATTGAACCTCAAGGACCCCAGGTAATTATTTAAACACAATACGATTTTCTATAACTTATTTTGTATGTGCAACCAAGTGCATAGACAAATGTACCAGGTCATTTTCAAATTTGAGGCTGTGAAGTGAACCTCGTTTCGAGACATCATTCATTAGGTGGTCTCGCGAGGCCGGCAGATGTACCTAACCACCCAATAAATTCGTGTTTCGGCGTGGCAGGTGTGTCGTAATAACAGATCGTACTATGAGATATATTGACTATTTCAGCAATACAAGTGTCTAACAAGCTGGAGCAAAGCGCAGTTGTTGTTGTGAACTCGCGCCCAGCTTTCGTTGCCAGCATACGAATAACAATCATATCGGGTGTGTGTGTTTACGTGTCAGCATCGCGACAGTGTTGCCACTTGGCGAAAGTCATGTCGGGCCCGATTAACAACAATGTGCCGCTGGCCACAGTGGAGGACCTCGAGGTGGGCGCTCGGCTCTGTACCCGCCGAGCGCATTCGCCGGCCGCCGCCGACACGCGCCTTCACCCACAGCGAGGATGAAAGCTTGTGCTCCAATAATACGCCTGCGGAAGTATGAATTCAGCGAGAATCATTTGTAAATTTAGGAGCTGCTACCGAGCTTTGGAATTAATAATTTGCTGTTCAAAATCATTTCAGTAATATGGTGTCGTAGCAGATTTGCATCGATGTTTTTACTTTATTTTATAAGTTCACGTATATCGTACGCGACTCAACTCAAACCTCGATACCTCTGTCTGAGGGGCAACGACTCGTCGTGTAGATGTGACAGCAGTATTAATTAACGTAACGAGATCGCACCGAATGGTTGGAGCAGCCCACGCGCGGCTGACGCGAGCGACGCGCCGCGAGCGACGCGCCGCGAGTCGCCGCGCTCGCCGGAGGTGGCGGCGCGCCGCAGTGGGCGGCGGAAACGCGCGATTAGATCGAGCCGCGCGCCCTCTGCCGGAAGGAAGGAACCGCCAAATTAGTCCCTGCCTTGGCTCCGGCTCTTTCTCTCGTAATTGTTTGCACACATTAGCGACCGCTCACTACGCGACGGAGACCACCCTATGCAGCTCGCAGCCGTTTTCTCAGCCCTTTGATCTTAAGCTACAATATCTATATATTAAGGAAAAGAGACGCTTGTCGAGTAGTTTGGCTAGTTGTCGCACCCCTGAGGACAAAACGTACTTAAAGGCTATATAGTACCTACATCAGTGCGCCATATGTAGCCGAGTAATGACGTTTCGAGACATAATACTCTTAGCCTTTATGTTCCTCAATGTGGGTACAAATGTCGTCATTCCGAGTGATTGCTCTCAATAGTCTCAATACGCGCATTTCCATAATAATTTGCCACAAACAGGCGGCGCCGGGGCCGGGGCATTGTCGCCGCTAAACGGCACATTAGTGCGCGCCGTGCCTCTCGGCATTGTTTGAAATCGATGTTGAGAGATCCGTGCCCTCGCCGCTCTCCGCTGAGTGGTTTCGCATTACCACGGAACCGCGGCCGGCGCGCTCGCCGCGACACCGTGCCGCGCGCTTTCGTCTCAGCCTCTGCCCTATCGGCGGCTTCAGCCCCCGAGTGCACTTTCAACAATTCTAATCCTTTACGTCTCTTGTAGTTTTAATATTCATTCGTTGTATAAATTGACCTTGTCCATTCTTTCCTCATTAAAACCTACTTTAGGAATCCGCACGGTGAATACTCGTATGTTTTACTAATGTGATATAGCCTCACAAGGATGACGACTATGGTGATACGAAATGCAACAATTCCAACATAACTATGACCAAATTAAGCGAATGTGAAATAAATGTAAACACAACTATTGAGTTTAAACTTTATTATCTATTGCAACTAATTCATTTCGGTGGACTCCTGTGAACGAACATAATATTGTAATGTATAATTACAAGTCACGAGTTTATTGTTCATTTACATACATATATTTTAAAAAGTTTGCTCAAAGAGGGTGAACTTGACTCTTGATAATTACTCGAGGACACCAAAACATATGCGTATTTGAAAACTTTATGGTACTTTTTTTAAATACGTTATTAGATACTAGTGCCTCGTTGGTCGAGTTTGTTGCAAGCGCCACTAACGATCGAAAGGTCCTAAGTTCGATCCCCGGGTTGGGTACTATTAGACTTTTCTTTCTTGAAATTTCCAGTAGTGGCTCGGAGTCTCGATTTGTATCTGATGTACCTAAGTAAAGCAATAGGCTCACCACCTATTTCGTGGAACGCAACCGTAACTGGAGAAACGTAGGTGTGTATTACACTCCTCAGCCTACCTCATCGGGGAGTACAGGCGTAATATTACGTTTAAATTACTACGAAAATTAACACCGCGTTTACGTATGATGAATAATACACATAAACAGACAGCAGTCACAAGTGACCACTGCCGCCCAAGAAATCCTCACCGAAAGTCGAAATGTTTTAAATGAATAATAACACTGTGTTCGAGCTTGAGATGGGTGCAAATGTAGTTCTGCCCTGGCGACTCGGAAATATTCTAAATATTAACATGAAGAGGTAAAAAGATATATAGCATGTTCTGTTAAATATTTTAATAATAACGTACCTGCATAGTTTTTCTTTAAGCTTTTGATAAAGTGCAGAGCAAAACATGCAGTCGGGCGGAGAGCGCGGACGGCGCGGCCGACGCTCGGCAAGGCGACACCGTGCCCGTCTTGCGCTGCAGCTGGAAAACGCGCGCAGCGAACGGTGCGGTAATGGATCGGCCATTAACCACTCAGCGCTTTATCCGCTTATCGACGCATTGTTCCAGCGCCCCCGCGGCCGCGCCCGCTACCTGCTCCGGTCGCTCTCCGTTCACGCTCTTTATTAGTACCATATTCGTACCAAAGGCCACCGCTGTATACGCTAATAACACGCAACACGGAAAGCCTACGAAAGCGACTGCTACAATTCTGTGATTACACTGTGAAATACGATTTCATTACTTTCAATGATGCTTATCCCGTGTATTGTGTACAGCGACAAGTAGAGAAAAACTTTTAAGTAGGTACAAGATGTGATAAATAGCTATGCTCTAAACGTGCACACAATGATCATTTTCGTGGCTTTTACAATGAGTATTGACGTAGGTACATAAAATAGCTACTAATGTATCAGTAAATAATTAATATGGATTTGCAATATGGGGCAATACATATGAAATCTATATAAGATATCGTCAATAGAATAGCGATGTAGGCGAGATAGCGGCACGGAGTTATCAGCGCACTATCGGCACCCACGACTACGGAATTAGTGGCTTAGTGATGATCGATGCGGCGGCACACTCGCCCGCTGCCCACCTAGTATTTATGCACACTTCGCACTAGCCTGCTCTATGGGCTTGTGTTTAATAGATACTTTTTAATTTGCAAAAACAGAGGGCCAAGAAATCGTAAAGGACGTCTTTTTACACGATCCCTGTTTATAATATAAGACATAAAATACATCTCAGCAACCCCTGTTATAAATTTTTTACTCAATCAAAAAATATTATTGCTATGAAAATTTACTTTAATATTTTAAAGGTGGGTGTAAAAAAATTAAAACTGAGCATAGAAAAGTAACGAACTATTTTTCTAATTCAAATTATTATTTTCTCCTACTGACAACTAGATACGAATGACTATATTATCATAATAGCTTATGTACCTGGATGTCAGTAGTAGCGTGGAAAATCAAATTTCTCATGGATAATTCGGTTTTATAATTTAGAGTTTTCATAGTGGAGATTATTTTAAACAATATACCTAGACGCGACACGGCAGTCGCAACTTTGCGAGCTCGATGTCAAACGCTTCAGGTTGCTCGCCAAGAATAGAACTTACATGAATAGACCTATTTAAATATTAATTTATGCTAAGTTATTACTCTTATAGCGTCGTCACACCAGGGCTTCTTCTACTTTCCTCAGTACGCACGCCGTATTGTGAGACCTGTGACTCACCCAGGAACCACGGTCTGATTTAATTGATCAATAAAAATGAAATACAATCATTCAAACTCCTCAAAATTAAAATGGCCCACGGGTAACGTCCATCAGCGCACTTGTGTTGTTGCATCGTCCGTGGACACAACCATCATCTATGTATATACCTATTTGCTTTCAAATAAGTACTTCATGCACACATTCACCTCGGCAGACCACGCACGGCTCGCGATGACCGCGTTCTATACAGACAATTGGTGTATTGTCAATACGAAGCAGCAGCCGTGATCCGCGCCCAACCCCTGTGTTTTTGTTTAACTATAACGTTATTTGAATAAACATTGTTCGTTTCTCGCGCTTTTCTGATTTATTTGTTTAGTTATTATTTGTATGCCCGATATTACCGAATGTGTAAGCCCACCGGCGAATGTCGTCTACTACCTATATCGATGACGTAGGCCGCAAACGTTTCGTAAATAATGTCGAATTGGATAAGTCCGGCGATTGCTAAAATAAATCAAGACGGTTTACTGAACCTTACATGTAACGTTATGAACATAATCTTATTTAGTACCTACCTAAAGAAGATTAAACAGCTAATGCAAAGTTAAAGGTTGATTCGGTTAGGTGACGCTCGAGAAGGGGGGAGAACCGAATCCGTGTCTTGTTAAAAACACGAAGAATTACTGGCGGTGCCAAGGGCAGAAGCACTTGCGGCGGTGACTCCGGTGGTCCTCTCCAAATATCTGGATCTACTCGTACTCTCCTAAATATTTAGACCTATGTTTATTTCAACTTTCTTCAGAAACACGATAGTTGTTGGCTTATTATAAAAACGAATATACATTACGGAATGACTTGAACCCACCTCAATTAAGCGGTGGCAAACTTTCGTAGAACGTTGCCTGTGTTTTTAAAACGTATGTAGTCACAGCTCTTATGTAGTTACACTAACCAATCCCCCTCAGAATTGCTACGTTCTGACAGAGCTCATTTGGATATGTAAACTAATGCAAGGATCAGTTAATTAAATTTGAAATTATCATCATCAACATCAGCCTATCTCAGTCCACTGCTGGACATAGGCCTCCCCCAATGAGCGCTATCGCACCCTGTCCTCGGCTTGCCGCTTTAAGTTATAGTTCTGTATTATCTTGCATATAATTGTATTGTAGATGATTAACTGCCTCGTTAGTAGTGATGCAAGCGCAATTGCCGATCGGGAGGTCCTAGATTCAAATCCCGGGTCGGCTGCTATTAGATTTTTCTAATTCAGATTGTCTAGTAGCGATTCGGAGTCTGCAACTGTGCCCGGTGTATGACAGTAGACTTATCGCCTATTCCATGGGACTTAAACGTAACTGGTGAAACGTGGGAATATACTACACTCCTCTGCCTACCACTTCGGGTATTACAGGCGTGGTGTTGCGTTTATAACTCTTGGTATTTGTTTTTGAACCAACGAATTTATTTCTTTTTTATTACATATACATATGCATATCGGATATCATTATAAAGGAAATCACAAAATTACAATGATTTTTTAAATTAAATGTTTTTCTTTAATGATGTACTTTACCCATGTATCATGCAAATAAATATTTTTGATTTGATTTGATTTACTACAAAATCTATTAATTCTAAGAACATTAAGTAGACTTTACTAAAAAGTTTACGGTTTACATTTTTCAGTACAACGGTTGCTGGCGAATATAACACAAGTAACGCCATCTATAATTTTCGTCACACAACATACACCGTACGTAAAGCATCTATAACAAAGGTTTTACAACTAGCGCCATCTCTTATCGTATTCCCACATGTATTTACAGGTTAAAGCAGCGCGCCAGTACGCATGCACGCCGTTGTTCATTTTGAATTTGGCACTGCGCGTCTCACACTGTCGTAACAAATTAATCGAATAATTGTTATGGCGAAATACCTATATGAAATTTATAACCGATGTTTTATAATAAATGTCTTGTATGTTCTGGACGCAAAATATTATTCGTAGTGACATATTTTCGTTAGTTTCAAATCTGAATAATAGATGGCGCTAATAACATTATTTCAGTGCATTTAGAAACTGATATTGCAACTATTGATAATAAAGTCATAAAATGAATTTATTTTTAATGTACGACAGTAGTGTTTCTATTGTATACGATGAAAGATAGTCCCCAAACTACATCCGGTGACAAACAATTCCATTGGTTTATTAACAATAATTATAGTATTGGAAGGTTGAATTTCTGTTAATCACCATCAATTTTGTTGATTCACTGATTGACACGGTCTCCAATCAGAATGACCAAGGTATTCTGCCATGCTGGTTAAATGTCTGACTACACTTTATGCTTTAGGAAACATGTAAAATATCCTGTGCAGGTTTTTATCAGGTGTTTTGTTTCACCGACACAGAGTATACCCAGATCTTACGCATTATATCCCGTTCGCAAACTCTGGACATGCCAACAGATTTGTTCGGAAAGCACTGATAAGTCCTATATATGTCCACACTGTTGTCCAGTTTCAACTAGCTCTAGACATGCCAACAGATTTGTTCGGGAAGCACTGATAAGTCCTATATATGTCCACACTATTGTCCAGTTCCAAGTAGCTCTGTGGACCCTTCTGTCAAATCCTCTCTGATGCGCTGCTATCATTGTCGTTTATCAGTTTCCAGGAGAACAACACCTGATGAAAAACCAATAATTTGTCGAAACCACTATTTTGTATTTCAGTAAGTATGTACTCATAAATTTAAACAGTTTTCTGTTTTATTAACGAATCTTTATAGTGGATATATTAAAGGCTGTAAATTGTATTTATGTGCAGAAATATTAATATCTTTACATACTTGACTAGAGTAGGTTTTCTGTCAATTTCCATTTGTTTGATACAACATTCTCGTATGATTATATATGAACCGGCTTAACTCACATGCGTTTTTGGGATGGCCCGACTAGTTGCAGACCTGTTAAACAGGTGCATATATAATCATGTGTATAAATACTCACGAAACATTCAGGTATAACTGAAACCAAGAATAATACATTTCAGTCATATATATACATGTATAAATAATAATCACTTACACCTAGATAACTTTTATATGTAACACCATATTATGTTAATTTGTATATTTGTATGTGCATACTTCTGTACATGCTAATATATCATTTGTTAAAAAAATTCCAGTTATAACTCAGCTCTATGACATTGCTTAAATAAATAAGTTATATCTTTGTCATATCCTCGTTCTTGATAGCTTTTGTATGTAGCTTTTGTTTGAATGACAAATGGCAGATGTTAACAAAGAGTATAAATACAATAAATAACCAAAATTATTTTGTCCTATGTAAATCTCAACTTACACATGACATTTAAGAACACTGTGGTGTTGATGGCTCTGTGTCGGTTGTAGGCTTAACACACATAGTTGCATGTGTCCTTCCTGGTGACGGGCCTGAGTAGCAGCATGTTGGAAGTACACAGCAATGTTGACAGGTTATTCTGCTTTTCCCCATCAGGCTAGGTCGTGTTCTCTTGGCTCCACTTGTAACTCACCATGGGGAACTGGGCAAACAGGGGAACCGAAATTGAAACAAGTGGGTAGGTTGCAAATAAGAAACAACTGTTTTGAATTCTCATATATTATTTTCTTATTAAAATTATATAGACACATTTTAAAGTAAATTATTAATCTACTTTAGCACTACTAAAGTTTGTTTGGTATATGTGTATATAAATAAGTTACATGTAGCTTTTATTGGAGTAATTACCTGCATCACTTATAACAGAACAGTGTTTTTATGAACACTTTCATAAGCAAAGCTTACACTTGTCAATTAATCTACAAACATGGCGACCATCACTGATGTGGAGGCTATGCAGAAGGTTCTGGAACTTACTTTGTCAAAAACAATGGCACAATTTGAAAATCGCCTCAAAACAGCATGAAGGCAAAGTAGGCCAAACTTAAGCCAGCTTAGTGATGACTACTATACCATTAAAGGGCCGGTACGTTTGATGTTTGGATTCTTAAGACAACAGCTTCAGGACTGTTCTAAAACCATTGACCAACTGAACGTGCATCAGTGTCAAAAAGTTCTGTTGTTCAACAGAATATGAGAAAAACCAGAGATGTTGAATATGAGGTGATGAAGTATATGACATGGCACTTCCCCATATCACTAATTCTTCTTCAAAAGAAGTCACTGTCTGGGAGTTTCTTCTGAAGGTCATGTG
Source organism: Parelbella macleannani (assembly GCA_018245755.1). Classification (NCBI taxonomy): domain Eukaryota; kingdom Metazoa; phylum Arthropoda; class Insecta; order Lepidoptera; family Hesperiidae; genus Parelbella; species Parelbella macleannani. The sequence goes on along the minus strand of DWEE01000628.1, from coordinate 7,159 downwards.
CCACCAATTCTGGTTCAGTTTTATGATTATAAAACCAAAGTTGAGGTGTGCAAAGCGAAGGCTCGACTTAAACGATATCCGGTAATGATTGTGGAATTCCTTACTAAGCCTCGACTTGCTGTGTCCAAGTGTACCCGTGAAATATGTGGCACGAGGAATGTCTGGACACTCGATAGAGTAATACACATAACGACTACTAGTATCGGACGCCAGAAAGTCCCATCGGAGCTTGAGATAGACGAGCTGGTCGCAAAAATCTGTATGGCTAACTCTCCTGCGTCTCTTCTATCTTCGTCAGCAAGTTCCGGGGCGGTTGCGGAAAGCCTTAATAAGAATAATAATGTAGGTCAGCAGGGAAATACAGCCACCAGTCAACAACAACAGCACCATGCACGGCGAAATCAAGCAACAATCGCATCCACTGTTTTCGACGATTTGAAGAGACCGTCTCGAAAAAGTAAACTGTTTTATTGGTTACTCTTTTCCCTCTCAATTTGTTACTACCTATCTTACTGTTTACTTTAAATGCATATTATTGTCAACATCATCAGTGATCATCTGCGCTTGTCAGTTGTCACAACTGTCGAGTGACAACGACATTTGTGTCCTCTGACGTTTGACAAGTGTCAGACGTTGTTTTAATTTTGCTATGTAGTTTTAAGTTTTATCCAACTATTCAATGTAACAAAGTCTGTACATACTTTTAATTTATTGTTGTTTTATTGTTACAAAATGTTCATATACGTATATTTTTTCTCTTTTTTCTCAGTTATATAGTTATTTCTAAATGTTTTTTTTTGTTCTTCATTTCTTATTTGCATTGATATTTCAATAATTGTTATTATTATTGTTTCTTTTAGGTTATTACAATTGGTTATTTTAAGTCAATCCTCAGGCAATTGTTGTTGGATGGTCATGCCTAAATGATATAGCAGGTATCTGCACCCATATAAGCGGTTGTGTTTATATATGTAGGTATATGCAATATTATTTTCTGAGATTTGGTTAAAACCTTCGTTGCATTCAATCCCCTTTCCTCTGCCCGATTTCGTGCTTCTACGCATTGATCGTTATGGTAAAACAGGCAGCGGTGTTGCTATCTATCTACGAGGGTCAATACAATTTAAAACGCTACTTGTATCTTTTTCTCAATATTCCACCTCCTCGGAGTTCCTATTTTTTGAAATAGATAATAAGGGCGTTTAGGTGTAGCATATTATTCTTTTTCTATTGATTATTTTGCTTCTTTAGAAACTGATTTTGACAATTGTGTCTTATTAAAAGGCTCTCTCTGTTCTCTCAAGTTTCGCAGTATAATTGAGTCGGTCAATCTTACTATTCTTTCATTATCAGCAACACATTGTAAAATCGATACTTGTCTTGATCATATAAAAACATCTCGTCCTGACCAAATAGATACTCATGGGCAACTGCCGGCATCGGGATACTCACGCCATGATCTTTTATATGCCTTTTACAAGCTCAAACCGCCCAAGTATACCTACCCCAAGGATTATGCAATTGGGCAGTTATATGAATATGAACATTGATCAGCTGAGAAGAGACGCTTCCAACGTAAATATAGCGCCGATCCTTGAAGCCACTACATTAGAAGTCAAGATCATTCTTTTTAATAAATTGGTTATAGCATTGCATGATAAGCATGCCTCTACATAAAGTGAGACGGAAGTCGTTTCTCTTGATCCTGGAGTACAAAAGAAGTAAGAATAGCTATGTTGAGCAGGAACAGAGCCTTCTACAAATATAAGAAAGAAAGAACATTCACACTGTACAGATCAGGCAGTCAGTGAAATTGATACTGGGGTCAACAAAACAGGCGAAACAGTATCTTTATTTGGCGGTTATAATTTTGTTGATGGTAACACTCAATATCTTCATTACTATCTACTCCAATGATTTGGGCAAGGCTCGCTCGTGCATAACAAGTATTCCATCTGCCGAATTTTAAATACTTGAACAAGGTACATAGCACAATAGATCGTTTACGCTAGTTTGTTTCGACCACACGTTTTAAAAAATCATGCTCTATGTAGCCTTGCTTATCAATGAGTACTACTTACGATATAGTGATGGATTGCTCCAATACCTATAGGAGATTGAAGCTCCTTGCCTAGAGCAGTGCCCCCGCGTACTTGTCTTGATTTAAAGCGACCTTTATTTAACGTTCGTTGTGAACAAATGAATACTTCAGTTTGTTCATCTTAGATAAATGTTGATATCCTTAACGTCTGTCTTTCACCGCCCACGGTTCTCTCGTTGACCTAGAAATCCTCAAACTTAGATGTGAACATGACCACGGTACGAATAATTTGTAGGCTTCATTCATTTGAATATTTCCACTGTTATAAATATATTGTAATATAAGTACATATTCGCAAACGTTCTTGTAACGTATAGGAGAGATATTAAAAATTTAGAGTAACGTATTTTTTTACGAAATGTAAGAAACTGTTTTTTTATATTATTAAGTATTTCATTTAAATCTAAATTCTATATAAGTATACACTTTCAACAAATATTTTCACTCCCTTTATTTACAATGGTTATTGTTATAATTTCAATTATTCTATTACATACTCATATTATTCGGTGGTGCTTATTGGTGGCAATAGATGTAGTGGCGGTTTGTCTTCAGTCAAGAAAGGGTCGCATTACCTCCAAATAATAGCTTAGTACTTATAACCTTTGAATGTTTAATTCCGTTTATGGTTCATTGTCTGAATCTTTATTATTTATTTTAGTTTAGTTAAATACTAACCTCCTATAAAAATAAAACTTAGGGCCACAAAAGAGTATAATTCATGTGCGCTTTGAAATAAATCTTACATTTACGTACATTTACCCACCCTACTTATTTCTTTTCTTGAGTTCTAGATGGCGCTGTGCGCTTAAAAGTTTGATATCTTTACTAATTGCAACCGAAACTAATAAGGAGCAGTACTGATTGCTTAATAAAATATTTCAAGTCTTTCCAATGCAACTATGATATAAGTTAGGTCTTTGAGCTTAAATTTTAAAATATATTGATGGAATAAACACAGCGTTGAGTAAGTTGAACTGATGGTTATAAATCGTGTATTATAATAAGTATATCCATATAAATTAACGCGTTAAATGTTCCGCTCCTGACAGCACTAATGCCGTGTCGAAACTTATTTCTTGTCTATGAATTTTATTACGTGATAGTTTCACGATGCGTTATAATAAAAAGTTTTAAAAACGACTAATTTAAAAATATTCTAGAGATTGAATATTGCTAAATACTATTAATAAATCAGATTGTAGACATTATATTAATTTTAATTTATTATGTATCAGAATTAAACGAATATTCGTACATTTTATGTCTTGTATAAGTATTGTGTTCTATATAAAGTTGTATAAAGAAATTGAAAAATTGAAATGGAATTTAAAGTACCTATGCAACTATTTGAATGTGCAAGCAGAAAAAGAGTACCTACAAGATGGTGAAAATCCATCAATAATAAATAAGACATTTAAATCACAATGAATGAGACCACAGCAAAAAGAATATATCAGATGCAATTTACCATATTTAAAAAAATGGACGTAGATCTGCCCAGTCAAACCCAGTCAAAGGAAGCCAAATTACTTTTTTAGTCTATATTTTTGTGTTTTTTTTTAATTTGCATAGTTTGAAGTATACCATCGTTCTGGCCAAGTGATCGGAGTATAAAATAGTTAACAGCCTTTCTTGCTAAGTGCCCTTGGATTACTAATATACCTTAGGCTATAAACCTAACATTCGGTGTTTCATCACGTTCGTTGATCATTAATGATGTTCACGATTACCGCTAATTGTGGCTTTGTTTTGACTGAAGCATGATTACGTTAAATGACCTATTCATTAGAGGTTAAGTATTGCCAGTTTTAGGGTTTTATTTTTTTTTGCGAAATAGCAAATGGATTAATGCACGCGATGGAAGGTAATTGGTTTAAAAAAATAATGTACCCGTAACTTCATGCCTGTAATGGTTGTTTATTTTAGTGAACACAAGTAAAATAAATCCAATACGTTTATTTTCTTTATTGAACACTAATTCAAAGACAAAGATTAAACTAAACGCCTAGTGACCTTCTCCACATGTTAACCTTTTGCTGAATTGCGATAAGAAGCGGTAGGATGCAAATTAATAGTAGATAATAATAATAATTATTGAATGCTACTTTAGAAATCATTTCAAATTTGATTCACATGTTTTATTGTTTTTTTCTATACTTAATAACTTTAAATATTTAGTAATATAATTATTACAATTATTTCTATAGGGAATATTTATCAAGGAAATTCAGTCAACCAGTTATGAGAAATTATACATGACATGAGTCAGTGTGGTCCACGAACGTCAAATGAATGTTTACCTGTGACGTGTCAGCAAAGTACACTGTACCTAATGACCCGAATTGAATATTGCAGTCGAGTTTAGGAATACGATACAAGTCTTCATGATGATGATGGTGATGTTGATGATGATGGTGATGATGACGATGGTGAAGATAATGATGAGGATGATGATGATACCGATATTGTGGGTGGTGAACTTACATGTCAACACCACGCTTTATAGTTGCGATGGCGTGGTAACCCTAAATAGTATTTGGTCGACAACCCTATTTATAGAGGTGTACTTATTGACATAATTACACAGCCTGTATAGTGTGTTTTAATTACGCGTTTGCGGTCAAAACAAAGTTATAATATTACCAAGTTTTCCGCTAATTTTCCCATGCATTAGACTATGAAAAATTCTTTGTTTATTAGTTTTAAATCCCACTATTACGATCTACCCACATAGTTACGGCTTATTGTTAAAATTTTAATTGTACTGTTTTAAAGTGCTCGCGGTATTTCTTGAATATAACTAATGTTAGATATAATTATCTATGTATTTATATATAATGTTGTCAATGTATATTGATAAAGGTACTTATTATTACAAGATGACCATCGCTGGGATAATTGAAGCAACAGAATTAACAAATAATTGTAAGATTTAAAAAGTATTAATTTCATTTGGAATTTGGGTTTTTGTTCCGGATTTTTTATTTGGAAAGAATCAGCATTTCACGTAATGTGACAGGCATTGTTATTATGCCAGGCGAGTTTCGGTTAAGTTTAGAACTGATGGGTACGGCTTTCTTTCACTATTGCAAGGGTATCTGGAGCCTACTCCATGAAAACAGCGCCACGGTTATATTGTGTGTCCTGGGCCTCAGAGATGATTATTATATTTTGTTATTTTAACATATGCAACAGTGACATTCTTGATCGTTTACCAGTACGTGGGCGTCTGCCAGTTTTTTTGTCCGTAAAATATAAGATCTGACCTAAAAGATTTCGCAAGCTTTCATTGACTAGCGTTTTGCCGGCTTTTGCATGATTTATAACAGCGTAGTTATCGAAAGTCACATATTTATGAGAGTTATAACATATGAAAGATTTGTCTTATGCAGTACACTAACTATTACACAGTTATATTGTTATATCGGCAAAGTACGATCGAATAACACAAGTCAAGCATTCATGTACTAAAATATCATTTACCTGTTTCGTACTCCTTGAATTGCTGGCGTACCAATTTTGTAAAAAAGTGTAATATTTAATGTAGAGTTCAATACTAGTTCAAGGCTAATAATAATTACAGAAACTGAGCAGAAATAACACTTAGAAAGAACGGAAATGATGACTTGGTAAAGAGTAGAGAACGTTGAAAGTGACACTATGATGAGTCCCACTCAGTCAAAGTTGGCGCGAATGCCGAGCTGTTCTACCTCGCCAAGAATGGAAAGGAGAATACTGATCTGATTGCTAATTGTCGCTAGCTCGAGAAGCTTCCTAAGAATAAAAAGGAATTTGACTTGAGAATATATAAAATATGTTAATCTTTAACTTTATTATTATTATTAGTTCTATTTATTTAATCTTCACCTTCTTTACGTTTATTATTTCTTGATTACAACTTTGTAAAGCTATATAAGTACCGTTACCGAGATAACTGTTATATAAATTAAACAGAGCAAATTAGTATATAAAACTTTTCTACAGCAATAAGATCAGTAATTGACAAACGACTACTCCATTATCATGTCTTTGGAATGTCCATCGCGCTAACGTGATGGACATTAACGCTGTGACCACAACGAAAGTCGTTGTTATACTGAATCACTTTAGTTTAACTGGGACTTTATTTAATGGTGTCTATTTCAATATGCGTTCAATAGAGCGAGTAAGCGTTCAATACACGCCCAAATAGAAGGGCGGCCATGTGACGTCGCCTTCGTGATCTGCCTTCCACACGCATGTCATTAACTTGGAGATATCTTCCAAACCAACAAATGTCAAGATGAAAAAGCTATAAATGATGGAATGATCGTAAAACATCTTTTGATGTATGGCTTATAGATAATGTCAAAAGATAGGTATTGAGGCAGGTAATAATTAATTAAAGGTTGAAAGAGGAAGCACATTTTTTATTAACAACGTGTACTTACTTTATATATGAACTACACTACGAGATGTATGTGTTATCTGTGCCCAAACAAAATCAAACCGTGAACTATTTGCATAGGACACCGCGAGGTCGTTTATTTATTAGTAAAATTTTTTAACTAAAGGGGACGCATGACGAAAATACGAGACGAAAATTTGCATTTCTTTATATACAGTGAAAACACGTCGTACAAATCATTATCGATCAATCATCATATCTGCAAATTTCCTTATAATTATATTATCAGAGGTATAGGTAGGTACATACATATTTTACATGTTAAAAATTTATGGAAAAAATTTTGTTTTTAATATTGATGAAGTATGTATACGGAAATAGTAGTGGTCATTTCAATGTCAGTTCAAAGGATATTAAGATATTATTTAAACTAATGACATGTACATTTAAACATATTACGAGATTTACGAGTATATAAACTACAAAAATATTTAAATAAATAAATAACAATGATATTAAATCAACAAAATTAATAAAATTTATATGCGTATTCTAAATTTTTAATAATTTTGATCAGCTATTTTTAACACAGAACTTATGAATGAGTTCGTAAACCAGAGGAGTTGTTATTAAATATTTTAACAAAATGAATACTTTATTCTGTATGC
>DWEE01000627.1:0-16175 GCA_018245755.1 Parelbella macleannani | reverse complement strand
TCTTTAAAATTATTTTCTAGTTTTTAGTTTGATTAGCAATAAAAGCGTGTTTTTTAGTTTTTTTAAACTATTATTTATTATTACCTATAATCTTTTCGAAAACAGAATTAGGAGATGAAATAAAACACTGCGTAAGAAGTACCTATTTAAAACGGCAAATGTAACAATACTGTTTGATTTTTTAAAATGTTGTGTTGCAGTTATACCCGCTAACAGCTATGATTTGATAAAGAAGTTTGAGGCAAAGGTAATTAAATTATTAATTCAAGTTAAATACAGCTTAGCATAACATTATACCTTTTATTTACTCGAAGGGATAGGCAGAAGAGTATTGTAATCTCCCATGATTCCTTTGTTACATATGTTATACGTCTCAAGTTGGAGTAAGAGGAGAGTCTATTGTCATGAAACGGGTATAAATCCAGACTTCGAACTAAGTACTAGTAAACATTTCAAGTTAGACAAACTTAGTCAAAATAGTTAGTTAACAGCAGACAAACTTAGTTAAAATAGTATTCAATCTAGGGATCGAACACAAGAGCTGTCGCTGAGCAGTCGCGCTTGCAATCACTAGACCAACGAAACAGTCAATCACATACGTTTTTTAGATTTTTTTTTATACGTGGCATTGGTATTTCTACTCTAAAGTAGTTATTTTATTAAAGATTGCATAATATGATTGTGAGCTTTAGTTGTTCTCTGTCGTTAATGTCAAAAAGCCGGAATAATGTGTACCCTTTTTGCCACAATTTAATAGGACATCCCCACATCGCTCCATATCTAATCCGCTACAAAATATTGAAAAGAATTGAATTTGGTTTTTTGGCAACCCTACTCGTTAGTGCAACTTGGCCCCAAACCGCTAAGAAAAGAATATATAATAAATAGTACTATCAAATAGCCTACGGAATGATTAATATAATGAAAAAATATAATGTAAAAAAATCAATACTGTGTCAAATAGTTGGTATATGAATAATATATAACGGACTATAGGACTTAGATTCATCGCATCCGACGCTCCTATCTGCGAGAGATAGAAATTTCATAAACACATATTATCACGACGAGTGCGGTACGCTGTCGCAACCTGTGGCCCATCGCCGCGGCGGCAACGAAGCGCCTGGCACCACGCAACTTAGTGCGGAGAATTTGAAGTATTATGAGGATAAACTCTGGCCGCTCGGTATCGTTATGTACCGAATTGACAAAGCGCTAGGTAAGTTGTCAAATTTGACAGACCCATATAATGACGTCACATGTAAATACTCATTGAGATCTGCAGAGGATCGAGTATTGCGGTACAACTTGGGTAGGAGCTAAGTCCAGCAGTGGAGAGGAAAAGAGTAACGTGATGATGATATATGTAATTACTACGATGCTAATAACAGTAGGCACTGTAGTCGCAAATGGAGTAACTTTAAAAAAAAGTTACTCGATACTAAGGTAAAATATCAAAAGTATTAAAATAAAACGATTGAAGATAATTGAAGGCGAACCCAACGTTTTAATTACCGTTAAATACTATTTTGGAAAAATAAACAACAGTATTATTTAATAGATCGTTCACATTTAGACCGTTTATAAACACACTAGCTGTGCCCGCAACTTCGTCCGCGTGGAATTGAACAAAAAAGCTATTTTACAGTTCGCAGATTTTGGTTATTTGCGCAGTAGGTACTGGAAGTAGGTACTTGGACATTGCAACATTACTTTCATTTATAATTGTAAAATGAAAGTAGCCTATGTGACTTCTTATTACATCAGCTATCTGCCAATTATTCGTTATATTATCTATACATCCGTTCCACCATGGAATGGGGGTGAGCCTATTGTCATACACCGGACACAAATCCAAACTCTGTGTTAGTACTGGGAATATTAGGTTAGAAATGCTGTATTTTGAAAAAAACCTCTTGTAATTAATACAGGAGGTACAAGCAGCCATGTAGCCTTGAAATACGCAATGTCCTTCATTCAGCTATCAACGTGCGTCGTGTTCGAAGAATATAGAGAGGACAGTGTATTGACGCCAAAGAACTTGTTGTGGTTCGGAACTGATGGAGAGGAAACACCGATGTATGGGTTCCAGAAAGGCGTTCAGGTGAACCCCTGACTTGAGTGTTTCATACTTACTTTATTAAGAGGCCTGCTACTTCTTAGGCTATATCTCGCTTTCCGTCAGGTAACATTGCAGTCAAGTGGGACTCTATTGCTAATTTAGAAAAACAGGTAGAATTTTTTCGAAAGTCATCGATTTAGGTTGAGAAAAGACATTAATGATGCGAATTTTGAGGACTATTTTGATGCGTGCAATAAGATCTCAGTGAAGGTCTGTGTAGCGTCTGTGTAGCGGTAGAAAGAGATATATTGATTGTCTAACCACGTCTAGGACTTGCTCTTGATAACTTTATTTGGTTACAGTTCTTAGTCAATTTTCCTGTCTCGATCAATTTTTAGGAATTCGTTATTTGGTATATACATAAAGTATAGAATAAAGCTAGTACTCTTGTACTGTGCGTTGTGCATCAATTGTTTAGTTAGGCAACTAGTTACCGGTACAGACAATATGGCTAGGACCCTCATATCTTCTTAAATTAATCAGTTATGCAACTTATTTCTGGTACAGAAAATAAAATTAGAGTCGATGGTGAACGGAGCGCCAGGGCACACTGCACACGTGGTGGTCAACCTCATGCGGGCCCTGGGCATCCACATGATGTCCAATCGATTTGATAGAGACAATTTTGTAAGTGTAAATTGGAAGAATGTTCAAAGGGGTAAGTGATATACAAATGTGTACACTCTATATTTTTAACTGGGAAATAATTAGGATGTTTTTAAACATGTGAGGTCTGTATAGACAGAGATACATATTTGGCCGTTGGCACTGGTGGCATTTGGCAAAGGACCTGGTGTGATGGTGCAATAATATTTCGGAAAAGAAAACAGTATATCCACGTGTTATTATTATTATTAAATAGTCACGTCAGGTTACTTTAGGTTTGCAGCGAATATTAAATTTTAATTATATCTATCTTTATGGACCTGATGTGCTTCTACTTTCAACATTGTCTTCGTACATGTAAAAAATGAACTCGCGAATTGAAGATGTGAAGTTCACTCGATATGGTTACAGATTATATTTAACAGCATCTGTATGTTGTCTCACTCGCCTCACTTGTTTGCGTTTAGTGTAGAAGTTGCCGTAATTTTATAATAATTCACTCAATTGTAAATTTGAAAGTTATTGTGGTTCATGGGTGCAGAAGTATACGTTTGTCAATTTGTACTTTGCTATACTGTTCACTGACTGTTGTTTGACATTGACAGTACGGGCTTGAATAATGAACTTTTTTATTTTATTTTATATAATTATTTGTAACACGTACGTTAATTATAACCTCCTCCATTGCTCTTTGGAAGCTTTAACTATACTAAATCTCGCAATCCTCCGTGCTTACAATATTCCTATACAAGAAGTATAAATATTCATCTTCACCAATCAATATCCAGCTATCAAAGCAATTGATATTTTGAGAATAATACTAGCTATGGCATTGCAGGCAAAGAGCAATTACTAGAAAAAGCACCACAAGAGGCGTGGATAATGAAAATGCCGTATGATTTTGAAAGCATAACGCACGCCCCAGCGAACTACGCATGTCAAGACGTGTGCGGACTTGGCGGCACTACTGTACAGCCCCTTCAGGTAAAATGTACCAGCAGTATCATCATCATCAGGTTTTAGATGTCTACTGGTAGACAAAGGTCTCCTCTAGTAGACGCCACTCCTTCCAGTCCTGAGCCTTTCGAATCCGGCAGCAACCCGCTGTCCGGTACAAAAGGCACCGACATCGCTCATAAATCAGTGCCAGCAGTACAGATGTCCAGTTCCTTAGTTTGTTTCATAAGCGGATTCAGAAAGACAAGTGGTGCCATCTGTCCGAGAATTCTTAAAAGTTTCCGTAGTAAGTTCTGCTTTAATTTATTATAGGACCATTTGTGGCAGAAGACATTGGCGATGGGCCACAAATCAGAATTCACTCCATCGGACATAAACATGTTGAATATGTTATACGGGAAACAGTGCCAGAGCAGATTCATCTCTGATAGTCAAAATAAAGCGTTGATATAAAATTCGTGTTGTATTTTATGCGAAAGTAGTTTACTGATAAAATAATTCGACGGTAGGTGTAACCATTATGTTTATTAACCACTCGACCAACCAGCCATTCAAGTAATTCTAACATAACGTCACGTCAAGATTTCCCTCAAGGAGTAGGTAAGGGGAATGTAGTACTCACAATTTACCACCAGTTTTGTTAGCCTATCGCCACACACCTGGTAGATATGCTAACTCTGAGCTATCATAGGAAATTTAACATAAAAAAACGATAATACTATGCCCATTCCGGGGCTCGAACCCGGGACATCTTGACCAACAGACCAACAAGGCAGTCTAATTTTAAATAATATTTAAGGTTTGACTGCCTCGTTGGTTGAGTGGTTGCAAGCGTGACTGCCGATCAGGAAATACTTGATTTAAATTCCGTGTCGGGTACTATTAGATTTATCTAATTTTGGATTTTTAGTAGTGACTCGGAATCTGGGTCTGTGCCCGGTGTAAGGCAATAGGCCATACACCACCTATTCCATGGGACGTAAACGTAACCGGTGAATCGTAGGAATTGTACTACACTGCACTCCTCTGCCTACCCCTTCGGGGATTATATGCGTGATGTTACGTCTATCTTTTCGGTTTTAGCTAAAGATTTGACAATTTCGAGAAACTCTATGCTCTACATCAACCCGATGTTATAATTAAAACAAGAAAAATCATTCAAATTTATATTTTATTCTGTTTCAAAGATATTTTCGGTCGTTGACTACATACTTACAACCTCTTCATAAGACGATATCGCTACAATGTACATAGATTTTATATACACGATAAAAGTAAATTAACTCTCGAATATACTTGCATTAAATTTTTTGTTACAAAAATATTACTGTATTGTAATGCTTTTTGTTATATTTCACCAATATACACAAAAAGTACAAATCCTTTGAACAATGTTACTAGCGGCTCGCGGCACGACCGTTACGATCGAATGTCAGAAGAACAATGACTCAATTTTGCACGGTTGTTGTTAGGTGATCTACCCTCCAACATGGTTATTTGTCACACTAGAAACAGCTATTAGATATGCAGCCTGTATTATATTAAATGGTCTTTCCAGACCATGATGATCACAGATACATTGCTATTTTCGAAATCAAAATCGGATCCCTCCCGTCAACAAATGACCTACTGCAAGCCCCGGTACATCACAAGGGCTGCTGTTTTGCGGCAGAAATGGGTGCAGCATCGGCGTGCCTGCTGACGTACGAACAAAGTAACAATTTATGATTTTTTCACTTTTTAATACAATCTACAATTCAAAATTACTAACGTTACATAGTACTATTATTCATTGGCCACGGAAGCCCGCGCACGTCCGATACGGACCCTACAGTACCTATATGTAATATATTGTTTTTTTTTACCAAAAATACAGATTTACAATCTACAAATAACGAACTAATTATCATAGATCAGTCAAGTGTTTAATATCTAAATGTAAGTATATTTACATCAATAAATTGTACTCCTCCACTTAAGACGTTCATGTTACGACGTCGGCAACATCTTTAGATTACAAAATCTTAAGACCTTAATATAATATTGACGCTTTATTCGGATAGAGCAATTGATTGAATTTCCAACGAAGAATTGAGACCGACTTACGTTCATAAGGAAGACAGCTAGAAACGTTGGATTCGGAAGACGAGGAATTGGAAGAAGTGGCAACGATCACCAAAAGTTTACGGATAGAAAAAAACGCCTGAAACATATTAATTGAAATAACTACGTGTGATTTTTGTATGTTAATGCCTGTCAAATATAGGTAGGCGCTTTGAGTAAACAATACTACTCGACTATGTAAACTCTTACGAATTTATTTTGTCTTATTATGACTAACGGGTTCGATATTTTGGTATTTACTTAGTGCGTTATTTACCACGTTGGGCCAAATGTAGCAGTACTATAATATTATAATTTGCTATCACTTTAAAATGAATATATGTAATTGGAAGTGCAGTTTAGAGAAAGAAGAAAAATTTCTTTTTTCTTATTTTCAAAAATTACTGTTACCAAATGAATAATAAAAATAATATTGGCTGTTACTTTTGCTACCAACCGAACAAAAAAACTGTTTATCTGCAATGCAAGTATGAAAACAGCAAAATTAAAATGGATAAATTGCAAAAATTTTAAATCATTGGCAAGTTAGCTCCGTAAAATATTTATTCTACTGTCAGTTTCAAAATTGGAATTTTTAAAAAAAAACAGAAACGGTTCCTGATAGTGATGATATCCGGAGTGGGTAAACTCTGATGAATATTATTAAAATACAAATGTTATCTCCGCCTTGTACTTTATACTCTGTAAAAATTTGAAACATCTTTTGATTCAAGTCAAAAGTAATTTTTATTTTTTCATGAGATTAACAACAGAGTTAAAATGAATGAAAGCGTCCATGTGCGTTATAATATAGGACGTCTCCTTCAGATATTCCTGAATCTGTCTTTAAGGAGACTTGTCTCGCCTTTGTCATAAATAACGGACGCTCATCGTTCAGATTTAATCTAACATTAAGACTATATAATTTACAAGTATGTACAATACAAGTACATCGTTTATCATGGCATAGTCTTGCGTACTTTTTAATAGATTTTTACATTGTACCAATATTTGATCAGATTTTTTAATCTGTTACTTAAAATCGCAGGAATATGTACTGGATAGTAAGTAATCGAATGAAATTTTAATCCAAATCTTTAACGTTACAGACTCCACGGGTTTGGCATCAAATGTTACTAAATTTTTTTCGAATATTTCGGACGTTTTCAATTCGCAATTATCCTTCTGTGACTTTATTTTCTGTATCTTAATTTTGATGGGTATTTATAAAAATGAACTTCTTAATACTAACCATCATCTTAGTTAACCAAACGTAGGATGACGGGAGTACGCTTAAAGGAATTATTATCAGTTCGCTGATGTCTGCTGTCAGTAATAGAAGTACAGCTAGATAGCGCAATATTTTTCGCCATTGCTTTAATAAAAAGCTTATTGCTTGTTCCAAATATCACATTTCGTCATTAAATTCTACCAGAATTTATTTGAGTGGTGATGATTTGTCAAAATTCCTATTATTATTAAATAAATAATTTCAAATTAAATATCATAACTGATTTTTAATTTAAACTTATGCCTTGATCATAAGACATCGATCTTCAGATACCGATTACGTTGTATGAGACCGTGACCAGCCGAGCGCATTACCTACCCATCTCTTCATCTCATTTCTATCCCACTAACATCACAGACCATACCGAGGATCCAACTTAAGACATTTTGTCTTACAAATAGCTTTCAACAGCTGACATAGCTCCATCATATTTTTAAAATGGATCGCCTCTACGTGTTCTCGTGTGTACTCGACCAAGAAACATGTCACACCAAATATTGATCATCTTTGGCATTGTTCTTTATCTTTTTTTACTCTCGCAACATTTGCTCAGCATGTGTCGCTCCAAGCTGTCTTTGCTCAATGCTTTGTACCTACACACATCGCACGTGAAACACTGTTCCATTTTCAAAATATAATCCGGATTCGTTTGCCGTTCGTTCTTCCGTTCCGCTCCTTTCTTACCAAAACAATAATTACATTTCGCCGTATCGAATATCGATGAGCACTTCATACAGTATCTAATTTGTTTCGTATTGGACACAATAATACATTTTTTCTCCTTTTTACCGGTAACACTGCTACTATTCGTTACTTTATCGTTACCTTTACGAGCGTCGCTTTGAATACCGTTGTCCTTTTTTACGTTGGTAGTCGGATTACTTACTTTGGTAGAATTATTGACTATTGGTTTATTTTCTACGTTATTTTTCGCACCCTTTTTACCATCAATTGCTTTTTCTTTATATTTAGGTGCTTCGTTCTTTGCATTGTCTCTTTTCGCATTTGAACTAGACTTATGTACATTACTAGTATTGTTGGTTTTATTAATTTCAAGATTATGTTTAGCTTCCTTCCTAATTTCCAATAGTCCGGTCTTATCATTTGAAGGTATGTTTTTATTTGCATTTTTTTCAAAATTTTTATGCTTCCAATATAAGTTTTTGCATTTTTTGAAATAAAAATTAACTTTATCCTTGTCTATTTTTTCATTTGGATTAAATTTTGATTCCTTGTAGGAGGATTTTAAGTTTGGCACTGCAAATGTATTTTGACGATTGATTTTAATTTTTTCATTTGCGTTTGGTTCGTCTGCCACTATCTTGTACAATGTGACGTATTCGCAATCTCTCTTCGCTTTTTCTGATTTATTATTAGTCGAAGTTTTATTACTATTACTACTACCATAAGTATTATTACTATTATTATTTGTTCGACTATTTGTTTTTGGGCCCACGGGGATTAAATCGTAAGTCCTCAAAAACTTCTCTTCTTCAAAATCATTAAATTTTTTTGTGGTTTTATTATTTTGCATTATTATCACAGAGTCGACGGTGGTCTCAGCTGGTTTACAAACGTTCGCACCGTTCATCTTCGTAATCGTTAAGCTTTGAAAATCTACTTCACTATTTTGAGCGTAAGCGAAATCATCAGCATACAAACCGATATTTTGAGGGAAATTGTTACCATCATTTAAATCGTTCGTTTTAGAAAAATTCAAGTTTTGACCGTACATGTTATTAGTTGGTGTCAAATTTAACATAGTGCTATTTAAATGGTTGGTTTGTAGAACACTATTGCTTGGTTTTATAACGCTGGTAATTTCAAGTTCATTATTGTTTTCGGAGTTTCGCTCGACGCCATGATCCTTGTCGTCGTCGTTCAAAAAGCATATGTTCGTATCGGATATAGCGTCTAGATTGTCATTTGCAGAACTATTATTGAGCGATTCACGGGAATTACTTTTTGTAGATTTTAGCGATTCAAAATTCGTCTGTATCACGCCGGGGTTCCGTCTCAAAGGCGGAAGGTTTACGGGCATACATCCATCATAATTTTTTCTCTTATCCGATTGCTTTAAGGGCGGCAAACTTCGCGGCACTAGACTTTCTATTTTCAGCACATTAATACTACTCTCATCAGAATTCCTAAACTTTATGACACTACTTGTCGTATTGCTTTCCGGATTGAACTGAAGTACCTCGGAGTTTAACGGTGCGTCGCAGCGGAAATATTGGTCGTCGCCAGCGAAGAGGCTACGATTTTTATTAACGGTGTCTTCCTCGAACAGTTCCATTTCTAGATACTCTTCGATAATGGACGTCTGCCGGTCGCTATAGGTCGGATCCAGGGTGCCGTTGTCCACGTACCTCTGCACAATACCACGATTGTCCACCGTACAGCTACTTACCGTGTCGCAACACTCGATTGTCCTAACGTTGAGATCCGCGGGTGTTACTGTTTTGAAATTGGGATTGACGTTCGGAAAGGGCGCTACAACGGCCGATTCGTTGTTACCTGCGCTGGTGCACAGTTCACACGTTTCCTCTGCTAAAGGTTGTTGGACTTGAACAGACGAGTTCCCTTGCACAGGTATGTTCATATTTTCGAAAACGTTCAAGTAGTCGTCGTCGTGAAACGACATGTCTGTTAGACGTTCGTCATCTGAAATATCTGAATACATGTCAGTATAATCAGACACATTTGAATACTTGTCTAATTCTATATAATTGTGATCAAAAGTCCCATCGATTCGCGTGGCTTGCTCTGCTTGATTCGGACACAGGTTTTTTATAACGGACACTTTATTAGAAACACTAACACTATTGGCACTAGTATCGTCACTAGTCATGGCCGGCGCCGTCGCGGGCGCAGCGTCATTGCTATTCACAGTTTTACTCCTAAGATTGCCCAAAACACTTTCCAGTTTACTACGTTTCTCTATGAACGCCTCGTCGCAGTTGGTCAGCGATATCCCTAAGTCGATGTCTCTGCACTCGTTGCTCTTCTCCACCGTCTCACGTTTCTGGCCCTCTTTCGCGGTCGTGGACACGCGCTTGCCGTTGATTCGCTTCTTCCTGGACAACACGTTGGGTGTGTTGGAGCGCTTCCTATCCATCAAGTTGTCCTGCAGCTGCGACCGCACGCTCGGATACATCTCGGCGGTGGAGCGCGGTCTGGTGAACAATGCGTCTGAAAGGTAAATTTATGTCATATTGTGATATACAAGACAATTACGTTTTGTTTAACTTAGCTTTTTCTACTGATCAAAATAAAGATTATATACAATCTAAAAAACAAAATTTTTAAGAGTCTCAACTACCCCCGCCTGCACTGTACTAGCACTCTATGCCAAGTACTTAATAATCATGTATCACCTGTGGATGGTATGAGCATCAGAGGAGTTGCCAATAATCATATTACATGTGTGTGGTCATTATCTTTATAAATAAGACCAGGAGTGGCAATATTATCCTGATAAGTAAAAGCAGTGTGGAGACAACAAAGTATTTGGAGTCATGTAACGATTAAAAGAGAGGGAGAAGTAAGACTACAAAGAAAGAGAAGTCAGATTAAGGATGGTTTTAATTTTGAATCTATTGGTAGGTTTCCTTGATGAGTACCACATGAGGTATGAGGTATTGGAACAAATAAGTAATAAAAGACACACCAGACAGAGGACTGGTAGATAGATATCTGTGAGCAACCTCAAACAGGACTGTAGGAATACTATTCATGGCTGTTAGTCCACTTAGTGTAACTTAGCAATGTATATTAGTTAGTATAAGTCAGTATGAAAAAAATGAAAAAATGATATATTCAAAAAAATATTCAATTACATTATTATGTTATTAGAACATCCTTTTAAGTAAATATAATACTTGTGCCAGGATGTCCCGAAATCCAATCAGAGAAGGATTATAGACACTAATGATTATTAATCTTTTAGTTGATGATATGCTGAGCTACTTAAGTGGTACAGCTGGACAATCAGCTAACACATAGGGAGTGGAAAGTTTAAGATATGAGACAAATTAGACTGGGGCACAATAAAATATATTGAGAGTTATTATATCACCATGACAGGTGTCTGACAAGATAGCTAGAGAGCACGAAGTGCCAAATATCTCTAACCTTGCAGCCTTTCTTACTGGGGTTCTAGAGTTAAAAGGTTGACATGCATGATTGGCTTTAAAAATTTTATCCATTGCAATAAAAGTGGAAAAAAAAACAATTTAAAGTTCTCTTTAGTGTTCTTTGAGGCTTTTCTTTTGAAAGTAAGGTTTTTTTTATTCATACTCAGCTAACAAAATATGCTATGTACTATCCTATTCTGTTGGAGAGGAGATATGTGCATAAATGGGATGAAAAAATTTTTAGATAATGTTTTTAAATTAATTGTGATACATTTGTACTTTACAAATGCTGACTGATTTTCAGGTAAAACACAATCCATAATAAGATAGCTGATAAGTAGAGCTACTTAATTTCCTCGTCATCAGCTACTCTTAACATTCCACTGTTGGATATGGGTCACTTCTTAGAATGAGAAGGGTTGAGACCTTTCCAATGGAACTTTAGTACCTTCAATATAACCATCGGGTGGATCCTCCCACCACACTGGGCTTGGACATGTGAGTATTTCCAACAGATCCTCATCACCCATGCTACCGGTCTCTTCTATCAGCTGTATCATCTCATCCATGTCCATCATCGAAACATTCTGTGTGAGCTGCTTCATCCTCTTGTGTTTGGGGCTCGAGTTCCTAGAATCTGTCGGAGATCCAACTGATGATTCCGGGGATGAATCTTCCAATGTTGTGGAAATTCTACCTGGAAATACATAAATGATGAATTTATCACTCGACCACTGGTACATTGGCGAGTGACCAGCTTGCTTTGCAGGAAACTTCTTGATTTATATGTAAAATTATCTTTATTATTAATATGAGCCAACTCTTTACCCTCTTTTGTTCTTTGATTTACTTTATTAAACATTATATTATACATAAGAACAAAAGTAGTTTAGTGTCAATAATAGTAAGTTTATAGTTATGAACTATGCAACTGGTGAAATGTGGGAGTGTGGGCACTCCTCTGCCTACCTCTTCAGGGATTACAGGCATGATGTTACGTTTTCTTTAGTTATACACTAGTGCTGGGTATTATGCATAAATAGACATTTATCTTTCTTTCTTTGTTATATATGTAAGTAACTGATCCTTCCTACTATCACAATTTAAATATATGATTGTGGTCACAGATACAGTAGTGAGTGCAGGAAACAGGCAATAAATGTAATAGAAGGTGAACCTATTGACATACACTAGACACATATACAGACTCCAAGTCAGTACTAGAAATTTAAAGTTGTTATGGTATTTTAAATTTTTTTACACAAAAGGACGGAGTGATGGTGGTTACCTTTCTGTGGAATAGATCTTTTCCTTTTGTTAGCCTGACCAATTAACTTCAGCTCATGTTTTGGTTTTAGTTGAATTTTATTTTGCACAACCTGTCGTTTTAGCTTTAATGGATAGTACTCCTCGTCCACTTCCTCACACTCCTCCAAATCTTCCATCTTATCTGGCTTCTTCTTTCTCAATGTAGGACTACTGCTCGGTGACTTCAGCTGGGGCTTTTTAAGTTGGTTCTTTGGGTTTTTGACTTTACGTTTTATTGGGTTCTTCAGCAGTTCAGTTATTTTGTTCATGCTGCGATCCATTTCTCTCAGCTGGCGTTTTTGTTGCGCTGATTTGAACCTTGTTATAATTGTTTCCACAGGCATTGCTCGTGGTGAGTTTGTTCTGCTGGAACTGCTGGCTTTGGATGACATTTTCTGGAACAGTTAAACAACTTTGATGTGACAATGATAATAAAATATACTACATAAACATTAATTGAGACTCACAAGGTGATAATATTAAATATTATAAAAAAATGTGATTTGTTAGATGTTTTATTATGGGGTCTAGGGTTTGATACTTTGTGGTGTATTATTTTAGGTAGGTATGTGTGTCTTTATATGTTTAAGCACTAATGAGATAATAGAGAGGACTTTAAGGACAAAATAATTAACATTTATGATGCATAGATCAGCATGTTTCTAACTTAAGAAGCTGACTAGTGCACGTACATTACTGAATACTTGTTTAATAAAATGCTTATAAAAATGTTTATCTGTAGTGAATATTATAGAACAAAATATTAAAACTATTTACTAACTAAGATTGTTTACTGAAATATTTACACATAATTAAAATTAATTAAAATCTAACTCAAATCAGAAAATTTTATGAAATACATGTACCTGTGTCCTATAATAGAGTTAAGAGACTGATGAGTTAAGAAAGAATATGTTTTAAGGCTTCATACAGTGTAATTGATTCATGATTAAAATTAATATTTCTGTTTTGTCATCTGAATGGTGTAAGGGCAAACTCTTCATTGATATATTATTTTGTTTTTATTTGATGTAAATAATAATCTATAAATGTTTAACACTGTTGGATATATTTCTTACTCTTAATGCTTATATTTTCACTTCCATTGTTGTTCTTAGATAATACGGCATTCCAACATAAAGAATTAATATTTTTTTATATAAACTCTTAGTCTAAAATACTTTATGTCATCATTGAATATATTTTCTTTTTTTTTGTTTTCTTTTAAAAGTGGCTAACATTATAGATATTTGGCCAGTGGGTGAATAATTTCTAGTGCCCATTAATAAAATAAAATTAAGTAACCTGAATATTTAAGAAATCCAGCTATGACACTATTGTTTTTATTTCTATTATATTAACAGATATCATCACATTTGGTGTACAGCCACATGGAACATTATTTATCATTAACATTTCATATAGCCTTTGTTCAACAAAACTTTAAATTTTTTTTAATTGTAATGAAAATTATATATTTTTCCACATACACCCGACGATAATTAAAGACATAATGCTATCGCTAATATTTTTATGCGGAAAAATACTAAATGATACCCTTTATCGTGTATTGTTTGTCGCCGCAGTTAGCGTGTTTGGAGATATCATTAATGATTTCATTCATCGCTCACGATGAAGCAGAGCCATTATCATATTTATCAAGATTAACCAATTAACTAAAAAATATTAATAAAAAATCGAAATGAAATCAATTAAAATAAAACTGCAAATATATGACATAACATTAATACTGGCATAACAATATCGTAAATAACATTTTTCATACATTTTCTTACAAGATGCATTATTCTTTTATTCACATATATGATAAAGAAAATAAAAGAAATTCGTCCGCGTATTTACGACCCAGCGACGCTATGTCGGAGCACTTTCTTACCTTTATTAACTCTTTCATTTAATATAACAAAATTTACACAGAAAATAACAATTTTTAAGTTAATATCGATAGGTTCTAAATGTATCGCTTCGCTTGCACTTATAACAACGATATGCATAATAGATATAACATCGCGGTAAAAAGATGCTATATTTCAGCTAACGCACGTTTACTTACCATGATAAAGGGCACACAATATTTACCTTTATTTCCAGAATCGGAAATCTTTTACATATTTTGTCACAATTTTTTAAAAATCAAATTCCCAGCCTTTTTTGCAATTTACGAATTTGTAACTCACTAGCTGTCAAATGCCGAGAAGGAACCTTTTCACATTACATTCCTATGGGTATTTGTCATAAACGAATCATTAAAATAATCTTATTCATAAATAAGACATTTTATTATTCTTATTAAAAGATTAATCAGCAATTAATATTCATGTATTATTTAGAGAATATTTAATGTGTTGTATTTTCGTTACTGGCAACAATGTCATTACTAGCATTGAAATTGTGACTCTTTGCATTTGAATCTATAATTTGCATCTCTGTTTTTTATTAGTACACTATGTATTAAATGTTAATCCTTTAAAAAATGGTTTAAAAACTTATGTTAACATCTCTAGATTCAATGGTTTCACTATTATTTGAATATTTGAAAAATTCATGAAATTGCCATATACAAGCTTTTTATTCAGAAAAACATAACTTTTGGCAGAAGCATATTAATAATCAAGCGTCGTAAATTGTATAATGTCAGGTTACGTCCAGAGCTATTATGAATTTGCATACTTAAACTAAATAAACTTTTGCGTTGCAACTAAACGAATTGCATGTTAACTAGCAATTAAATTAAATTTTATTCTGTTTACTATTAGATTGCAGGGCAGAGTCAAGTGTTTCCTCATATAGTTGTAGTATTTTGTCAAATAGTTACACTAGGGGCTCCGTAAGTGCCTCAATTATACTATTTTATTGTTGTTTATTTAGATTCTATTGTATTATCTAGGTATGTTTAATAACGGATGAACTTATTCAAAACAATAATCTTTATTAGGTGGCAACAACAAAGGAATAATTAAATGCACACAATCCAAAAGCCAGAGGTATTATAGATAGCTCTACTCTATTTAAAAAACAGGGCTGCCTGTAAGCGGCAACGTCTGACGATTTGAAAGAGAGAAACGATCGCGATACCCTGTCTCTGTCTTACTGACGCAAAACATTAAGATCAATGACATTTAAATCAAATAACACGATCAAAATATGTACCTATTGCATTGTAGCAAACATCGTCGATATTTGCATTACAAATTTTATAATTTGATTCAAATGTCGATTAACAGACTTTCAATGATAAGTGAATGATAAATATTGTTATGTACGGAATAAATACTGGCTTGTTATAACGTCTTTCGTTCGGAAACCTCCAATTATTCTTTATTAGTGGTCAAAAAAAGAATAGTATCTAGCTAGTATCTTTTGTCAAGTTTCAGGTAGGTTCACGTGTTAATTTTCATTAGAATATTTCTAGTGGTCTGATTTTGAAAGAATACTACAAAAACATAATATTTATAATATTACTGTAATGTATTAATAAAAAATGTGACTGGCGATTGCTGAGCAAGAAAGTCTGAATACGATCCCCGGGTCAGGCAGAGTGTTATTGGGTTCTTCAATCTTGAAATTTCCAGTAGTAGCATGACGGTTGGGATTATGCTTATGTGACAAAAAGCATTATTGCAATAGGTAC
>DWEE01000626.1:0-16178 GCA_018245755.1 Parelbella macleannani | reverse complement strand
ATAGAAAGTTTAGTCTTGGTGCTAACAGTTCAGATTACTGCATGTAAATTATTGGAAAACGAAATGACCACAAGAGTGTATAGATGCCTTCTTACCTTTGTTTAAATCTACAGAGATACAATTATAATTACAGGTATTCATCCTAATTTGCTAAAATGTGCTAAACTCGTTTGTAGATATATTTTTTTGTACCTCATGCCTACAGTTCCGAAATTTAGTCCAATTTGCGAGCACAGAGGAATTGGATGTGGGCAGCAACGTATGTAGGTGGGGAGGTCTTGCGAACGACGTTTAGGTTTAGACAATTAGATACCACACCTGCTTCGGAAAAATCGCCTTTATTATTAGCGTGCATATCAACTATTGTCGCTTTATTGTATTCCTGTAAGGATGTGAACAAATTTGGCGTCGGTCCGAATTAATTATTGTCCGTGTGTCACGTATCGCGCCAAATAGAGCGACGCCTAAGTGTAACGTCGGCCGCCGTACATGGCGCGCTCCCAGGAAGGAATACGTGTGATCGTACTGTGATATTAGTGTGGTCAGCTGGACGATATGATATGATACGTGGGTACGTTCGGAATTGTAATGCAATTTCGGTTCGCATTTCCGATGTCCGGCGGCGCCCGATGGGAAGTGCGTCGACCTCATTATGTACGGAGCAGTTTGGTCACTCCCGTCGTTTGGTTCGCGGTGGAACTTCGGATACACGATGTTTGTCATTCGTTTGGCTACGGTGCAATGATTTTTTGCTTCAACTCTGCACTCGACCAATAACGTTACGTTGATTTGTATTCTTGTTTTATTGATCTGCAATACATTTATGTCTAATTCCTGGGCAGGATTTTCTTGATTGTTACACCAACACACCAACCCTGCATGTTTGTAGTCGTGAGCTTTACTGATCACCCGGTAACAAGTTTATTCATACTTACAACACACAAACACAAAGACATTTAATAATACAAGGCGAAAGGCACGTTCGAAGTGACGCTGTATGCTTTTTGAGACGTTTCTGGAAAATTCAAATAGAAAATTCTAAGAAATAACACTTATTCTCGCGGTCGTTTGCAATCCAAGTATCCTTATTTCTCGTATGTCATTTAATTAACTGTATTTATCGATTTACCTTTGTGTTGTTTAACGAACGGTACATTTAATTCGTCTTTGTCATGTATTACGTCATGGTTTTGTTTGCTGCTGGGATTAATATATTTTATGTACAAATATACACGACCAGTGTTACTGATGCCTCTTTGGTCGAGTGGTTGCAAGCGCGACTGCTGTTCGGAAAAGTCCCGCGTTAAAATCCCGGGTCGAGTACTACTGCATTTTTCCTAATTTAGAATTTTCAGTAGTGATCAGAGTATAGAATTGTGCCTGATGTTGGCTCATCACCTATTCCATGGGATTTAAACGTAACTGGTAAAACGTGAGTGTGTGCTACATTCCTCTGCCTACCCCTTTGGGGATTACAGGCGTGATGTTACGTTCAGTGTTACTAATAATACTATTACTGACGGCAATAATGCTATCATCGCTTATTATTATTCAGACGATTGACACTAAAATTACAGTTTTGCTGATTGGATTGCTTTTTTGTACAGCTTTTTTCACAGTAGTACTAATTGTAAATTTTGATGAGGATTTCCGTATTGTCTCTCTGTTTTAATTGTATAATTGATGGGTAACAGAGCGATTCCGTTTTCAATCCTTGTCTGTACTATATTTTCACCAATCTCCCTTAACAAGCGACAGGGATTTGCGACCAGCTGTAGTCGTAGAGACCATATGGACCTAACCAGTTAACACATTCTTATCGTTCAACGTTATTGGTAGGACGTTCAAGGGTACGTAATGCGGTGCCAGCTATGTTGCTAAATAACAACCCTTACACTGTTAATTTGTTCCAAACCATTAAAACCTATCTGTCTGAAATTTGGCCAACACCATACAGAGTACATATTTTTCTATTGTCATCGCTTCGTGTTCAAGTCGATGAATCACAGAACAGTGTTGCATTCTCCTTATGAATCATATGCAAATACTTAAAATTAATTCATTTTTATTTGTGTTTAGCCCTACCGCGCCTTACGGGGAAACATTTGGGTGTATTTTTGGGCGGTATCTCCCGCATCGTTGCAAAATAATCGGTCGCTTTGGTGAAGATGGATTCTCATAGCTTTTGAACATGCCACGCTGCAACTTATATAAATTAGTTTAACATCAAACTTATTATATATTACTGCTATCGATTTGGGACTTTTCATTTTTTCTTTGACGTCTATATATTCATTTGTTTTAATATTGCATTTATTTTTCCTACTAAGTAAGTCAGTCAGTAGTCAAGTACCTGCCACAAACTAGTCGCTCTATAATAAGATGATATTTTTGAATTCAAATTTGACTTATTTTATGTTGTACGAGTACCTCATTGGTCGAGTGGTAGCCAGCTCGGCTCACGGGGGTGTGTTACAGATGTTATTCCTAGTATTTATAATTACGTTGTTATCATTATTTTCTATATTGTAGGTACATATATATTGTTAAACTTACTCTACACAGTTTGCCATAGTTAATCTTTATTTTTATTTTCATTGTCTAATTTTAGAGTTACTTTGTGAACTACTTTCTGATGACTGTATAGTTACCTACACGGTTTCAGCTTTAATGATTACCGCCAGTGACCACGGTGAAGTCCTACACTGCAACTGTTTAGTTCATTTTATTGTGTGATACGAATATGACACATCGCCACTTGTGCCCTATAAGATCTGGTCAGGAAAAATCTGCTTCGTATTACTTTATTATTATTTTTTTTTTTTTAAACGAACTTATATACATATATTTACGTTCTTAAATTTTTCTCTTTTCATTTTTTTATTCATTTCAAGCTCTTATTGACCGCCTTGATCACATCGAATATCGAATAGGATGCAAGTTTGTTCAACCTTACACGAATAATGATTGTTTTCTAAATATTCAAGCAGCTCTGTACTTTCACAGAGATTCCTAGAGCTCTGTTCGAGCTCGGGTGGTTCCGTGTCTGTGAGCTGCAGCAATATCCTTATGATTGCTGCCAGCTTGCTTGCGACTCTCTTCACTTAAAAAAAAGAAATACACACAGTGCACACAATTTGTAAAGGTTTTTTTCTTAATAATTATATTTCCACCAAAAACCTTACAATTATAATGTATATAGACAATATTATTTAGAACAACAGCATAGATAAATAAAGCGTTTTACGGTATACATGCCCATCCCATAAAAATTATCGAACTAATATTTTATACAGGATTTTTGAGATGGATCCCATACGTATTTTTGTAAGTTATTAGATTTCTGTGATGGCAATGGTAAGTAATACTAGTTTTCTAAACATAACTAACATGTTGGTCGCCACCGCCTTCGTTGCACTCCCCACGCAGCGCTCAACGCCGCCCGTGGCGCTCGATGCGTTTCTATATAAGTACATATATAAGAGGCTGTTCATACTGGGAGTTTAATAACTGATCTTTATCGGCAGCCTTAGAAAAGTGTTATAGTAAATCGAAAATTTAACGATCCTCTTGCGTCCATCCGCTGGGCACGGGACTCCATTGCGACTGAAGTAGTTCCTAGTGGTAGTAGCTTTCCCGGCACGATGTATTGTTTGAGGGTTAACGTAAAATACAATAAGAGTATAAAACAGAATAGAATCAAACTTTTGTTAAAGCTGTTATTTCGTTGAATCACCGTTCATATGTATTAATTTTCTAATTATCATCACTTAATTGTCAAATTGATAAGTCCTGATTGATTTCGTTTACACACATTAATTATTCGATTGTCCTTTCCTTATTCAATCGTGCGTGAAAACTGCAAAACGTGTAAATACCAAAATGAACGCTTCGTATGAAATGAGCCATATATCTCTGTTCCAAATAAGGAAACGTTATGATATACTGAAGGCGTGTGAATAGGCTATCTAATGCACAATTGTTCGTCGGGAAATGTATTGTTTGAAACGATTTGTATGCAATTTATATTTGTAACCTTAGAAATGTTGCATGTACTATGTAACATTGATGAACTACGAAAAATCATATTATTTATTGAATAATTACATATATTACAGATTGGCTCGTTTTAAAGCGGTTAGTGAGTTCAGCTGAGCTTGAGGTCGGGTGTTCAATTCCTGTCTAGGACACATATCTGTTTGAGTTTTTTTTGCAAGTGCTGGAGTGTAATAACAAGTACCTAAACAAAAATATATATATACGTCTCTATATATGTAGTTTATCAGCCGTCTGGTTACCATAACACAGATTCTATTTTGGGATTTAATAGCCATATAGGGTTGTACATTGGTAAACGTAGCGTAGGATCGCATTTGATCGCATTAGAAATGAGACGATTCGACAGAGAATTAAACTTGTCGACATAGCCTAAAGAATTAGCAAGTTGAAGTGGAAGTGGGCTGGTCACATCTGTCGCAGAACCGATAGCTGCGAGCGCAGATGTGTTCTGGAGTGGAGACCGCGACATCCGCCAACTCGAGCTAGTGACGATATATACGCAAAGTGGCTGGCAGTGGTTAGATGCGAAGAGCTGTGGATCGAGCTCAGTGGCGTGCCATTGGGGAGGCCTATGCCCAGTAGTGGACGGGAGGGGGCTGATGATGATGATAGAGTTGTACCAAGTTATTTATATTTATTTCCCCTTTGATATAAACGTTAAAATTTCCTTTCCAATATTTTTGCGTTTCATCATCATTCCTTTTATCATTACGCAGTTGAACACGAGCAATAAATCAACGCTTCAAAAACCGCGTAATAGAAAATTAATTTTAAAATAAATACATTAATAAGTATATTAATATATTATGTTGAGAGTTGAATAATGTGTGTAAAATGTTTATTTTTTTAAAGCAATTAATCCCGATGTGCGACCATATGGCCGTTTCGGCTTTCGGAAAACGGCGCGTGCGCAACGCGTCTATTTACGGAATGGTCGAAAACCGTCATGTTGAGTCCAGCCGTTTATCTTTTCTGTATATTTCGGCTTTTTTTACTTTTTTAAAGTTTTTTTTCTAGTATTGATACTATTATTTTTCATTTCATTTTTTTTGACATTTTGGCAAGTAATTTCGGTACATGACACTGAGATATATATCATTAAGTAATATTTATTTAATATTGTGTAATTGCACGGGTGAAGCTGCAAAGTGTGGCATAAATAAACGACAATAAAATATGATGTATGTAGATACACAATATGCGAATGTATTTGGTAGCAGTTTAAAATAAATTTTCCTTGTGAATCAGCGCAAGCAATACAACACTTCTAATGCCAACGTGGGATGATTACATGGATGTATGTAAATGTGTTTTTCTTGAACCGATGGCTGGTATTTTATTGATCGACACAAATCATTATATGAACTGTGACAAGTGTCAGCGATGGCACGAATTCAATAAGGAACATTTTGGCGACGTCTCAGCGAGATTTCTCCTAAATTGTACCACGTACTCGGGCATACGGCTCCGCTCGGACAAAAAAATTGCACGAGCATAATATAAGCTTATTTACAAGCCGATTGATTATGTACATATGCATGTGTATATGTTAATGTAAAAATGATATGACCCTGATAAGTCAAGCCTTCATTCGAAAGCTTAATATTTCCATTTTGAATCCAAAAATCTTTTGCAACTGTCACACTAGTTACTATACATTATTATTGTTATTATATCTCACGTTAGATTCCCTACTAGGTAGGGAGTACCGAGAAGTTATATACGCATAAACACGGGCTTTCGATTCCAAAGTAAGCATCAAAATAACTTGCATTATGGTAACCACACGTTTAACAAACTATATATACACATTTATTACACAAAAACAACAAACAGTAGTGCTGGCACAAAAATATTTATTTTCGTTGGGAATCATACCTTCGAGATCCAGCTCAGAGGTAAAGCTCACTAACTACTGAACAAACGGGACAATATCCACTAATCATGTTAACAGCAAACCACGGCACGTGCTCGCGCATATGCCTCTTCGTCGTGTTGAGGAACCAGCGCGTGCGCATCCAAGGTTATTTACGGATCTATCGGCGCCCGACGCCGTCTTAGCCGTCGATGCAGAGATAATGTGTGCTCAATTATGTTTATTACAGCTCACCTACTACAGAGATTTCGATAAATTTATAGCTTTTGTTATACCGGTTGTTATTGATCGACTAATTAATGAAAAAAGTTCCATATTTCACATCGAATTTTCGCTCGTTGTGCGATTAGATTTCTTTTGTTTGCCTTTGTTTGTTTCTTAAATGTTGATATATTCGTAAAAACGTAACTTTCTGTACTGAAAGGGTTTTGAAGAAAGGGTCTAGCCGGATACAGCCAGTGTTTGATATTTATGATAATTATTATTACCAGATGGTTTTTCTATTATACTGATATTAGAAACTATGCGTAGATGGGATAAATCATCTTCATAAAAATATTTTCCAATTAAGTGCACGATCACCTTTTGGTATAAATATTTGTTTTTTAATGAATGTTTGTATTCGTGTCCAAACATATTGTTTTAAGATCAGCTGTTTTTTGTAATATAATGCAATACTGGTGAGAAGACGTCACACGATGAAATACCATTTCAACAGATTCATTACTCGAACATTATTCATATGTAATATCGATGTCATTATGTATGTACGTATGTACATATGTATGTTTGTATTTATGTATGTATGTATGATTTGATATCGAGAACGGCCTAACAAAAAACCGAATCTAGATACGAAGTCAAAGAACTACATGTTTTTTAACATAAATAAGTTTTTACTGCAGCCGCGCTAATCTCGTGATAAAGATTTTAAGGCTCGTGCGGTGACGCGTGTCGAACGGGTTTCTATGCAAATCGAAAATACTCTATGTTTCTATGTACCGTGACATGCAAATGTTATCAGTGAACTCAACCATAATAATATAATCTTATATGTAAATCCATAAAGCAATGGCACATGTACACAGTTTGTGTCCTCTGCTGGTCAGTTTCATTGTACATTGTTGTATTTATTGTTATTTCCGTAATTTATAATTTCTTTTACGTTATTATGATATAATACTATCTTTGCTATTGCTAATGCTGCATATTGCTGAGCAGTGAGAATTTCAATGTTCTCATCCAGCAGATTGGACCGTAGCCTTAACCCATCTCAATCTGACAGGAGATGTATGTATGACAGTGGAACGTCAGAAGGTTGATGAGAATGATGAGTGTGCACAATTCAACTCCATCACGGCTGTAACATTAAAGTGTATAAAAATAAAAAATATCTTGATTCTAAACCTGATCGCATAACAAGTAAATTTTTAAACATTATCTGCAGATCATTTGCTATTAAAATCATTTCGTTCAATTTCAGCTATACGCAGAGGCACAGAGAACCAGCCGGCGAAGAAAGCGCGCGGCGACAGTAACAGTAGTGACGGGCAAGGCGGTGGGCGGGATCATCTCGCGTACGGCTGTCTGCTGCGCAATGAGCTGCTCGGGGCGCAGATCGAAGAGCTCCGAGGACCTCCAACGACTTGTGCGGATGGCAACAGAGCGGCACTCGGCGCCGTCCAACTGGCGTCGGCAGCGAGAGCGGCGTTGGCCTACTCCCCACCGGTCTTCAGGTTTCGAGCGCCAGCGCATCGAGCTGAGGTGAGTGATATATTTTAAAAACGGATTAGTTCCCGGGATATACCGTTTGGAAAGTTTTTAAAATTGCTGACCAACGCAGAACTACAAACCCTGGTAACATTTAGAGTAGAACGTTGAAGATATCTGAGTTTAGTTAAAAAAAAAAGCTTGCGTCAAGACATAATTACATATCAGAAGTTAAAAAATAAACGGAAATTTAATCATAGTAATTATAATGTTACTTTTATTTCTTTCAAAGATATGCCTTTATCATTCGCGTTATTTACGAGGATTACTTTAATCTTCTTTATAGGTTTTACGTAAGCTTGTGTTACATCAGGTCACGCTTAATCACGTGTACAATTTTATGTGTGCCCTTAAATTTTTTCATAAATATCAATCAAACTACTTAAGAGATCAGATCCTTTACGATCACAAAGAAATACACTGCCATCATTATTAGTTACTGGAGTCAGTGTCGTGGAACCTTGCAGCATTGTAACACACCATTGAAATGAAAGCTTTAAAAATGTAAGCTTTGGTTTGAAATTCAATTAGCATTATATTGACATCGACAAAGCAAAAACACACGAGTAAAAAAGCTGCACGTCTAATTAGCATTTTTTATCTTTGATTGTAAAGCCAGTCGTCAAAATGCGATATCTGCATATTTGACTGTGTCTAATTGCACCGAAATTTTATTAGGACTCCAATAAAATTAAATTCGATTATAAAGGGTAATTAGTAATTTGCACAATATCCGAGAAACGTCTTTGTTTTTTTGTTTATTGTGTTTTCTTTTTGTTCTCACACATCTGATTTATCCGTTTATGCAGATCATGAAGTGGTCTCGTCGATAAATTACGTTTCACGAATGAATGCCGTGCCATGGTCCAAAAAGCCTTTGATGCCACTAAGAAATTCATGAACACATCACGGTGATGTATTTTAAAAATCCTTTTTTCTTTACAACATGATGAGTTATTTAGAATAGAATGATCAGAGTCCGTGGTCCGTATGTACTTATCTTATTTCTTTGAAAGCTTTTGATTTGAGCCCGCAATAAAACGCCTCTGCAAAATTGAAGACCTTCCGATTTTGGTCGTTTTCTTTTGGTTGTCTGTCTCGCATTTTGGTCGCTTTATGATATTACCTACCGTTGACCATTTTACCATGTCAAACAAATTACAATTGATTTTAATCATTACTTAGTATAAAACCTCACCCGCCTGACCCGGAAATGTTAATACAAGAAGTGGCTACACACGTTTAACCCCTGTACAGTGCTCTAAAATTTTATTTCCAAAAAAGTTTTGAATTGGTCATAATGTCACGTAAAGTTTGATATCTAATATGGAGGCGATGATGTTGTGACAGTATCGTGGTGGGTTATGTTTGGATTTTGTGAAAAATAAAATGATGGTACGTCCGAGATGTCGGATTTTTTATTGTAGGGTCAAATGGCAATTTGAAATTTAGTCTCGCGATATGTTAAATTCTGTCGAACGAATATGTACGTGTACACCTCCATGGAGTCGACGCCTTAGCAATAACTTCTTTATGGGCTTGCTAAAATTCGATGGCACTTTGGATCCGAACGATCTCTACCATTTACTTTAAAGATTATACCCGGTATCTTTTATCGAAATTTTCTTTTGTAACAAGATTCCTTACGGTCACGACGAGAGTTGCTTCAATACTCGAATTTATTGCATCCATTGATTTGGAATTTGTATTAGTGAAATCTGAATCTTAAGATCCCCATTTTTATGCTGCGATACGAGAGCATATCGTATGTCGTAAAATAAGTTCTCAGCTCGAAACCAATACGGAGGGTCAAAACACGCTGTCGAAATAAAACTTACATTAACGTCCATTTTGAAACGCATATTGGTTCGAAATTAGCTAATGTGCTTAAAGGTTTTAAATGATTCTTTAATTTGATCTTTTATCGCGTTGACTTTTAAATTTTTATTTTGCCATTAACGCTTGCTTATCTAACGATCATCCGTACACAGCACGGGAGCCAAAATACTGATAGGTAACATCGGTAGCTTCCAATTTGTCACCAACAAAAAATATTATAAAATTATCGACGCGAGAGACTGGTTGTGTTTAACGGTAATTGATTCGCTGATTAATATAAGTCTTAATTATAACATATTTAAAGATTTAAATAGCTATGAAACATTTTATGTATTTTTTTTCGATGCTCTTTCCTATATCTCTCTTTCTCTCTATATCTTTAAACGAGCAATTCTTGTATATATGTATGTGTGTGTGTATATATATACATAATTGGAATTTCGGAAACGGTTTCAACAATTTTTATGATATTTAGCATGCAGGGGTTTCGGGGTCGATAAATCGATCTAGCTAGATTCAAGTTTTAGAAAACGTCGTTTATCCCTGTTTTTAAACAATGAAAAACATCTGCAATATCATTACAAAACAAATCGGGTGGTTCTGAAATCAGAGGACCCCGGTTCGAGTCCAGATGTCTCCAGCCCGATTATTTTTCCCTTTTTTTAAGATCCTTTTTTAGTGAGAAAAACTGTTATGGGGGGCCCTAATCAAAGCATCTAATACGTATCTAAAAAAAAAAAAACAAAAATACCGAGCTGAGGTTGATCATCCAGGTAGTTCTATTTAATAAACTTAATACATAAACATTAAAAAATACTATAATAGCTATCATATCCTGCAACATTTATTATGATATATATCCGCCCATTTATCAATCCACCGTTGGAACATGGGCCTTCTCTCATATTGAGAGGCTAAGGCCATAGTCTGCAACCCTGGCCAAGTGCGGGTTGGTAGACTTCACACACCTTATATATTTTTTTTTAATTCTAAGGTGTGTAGGTTTCCACACGATGTTTTCCTTCACCGTTAGCATGTGATATTTAAACTTAAAACGCACTTTTTGTTAAGAGGTGGGCGCCGTGGATTTGAACCCAGCACCAACGGAGTGAGAGGCTGAATTCTTAACCACTAGGCTATCACTGCATTATTTTAATACTATGAGCATATTAGCAATATTATGGCATTCCTTAGTCGGACGACTTTCGTCTTTTGTTACTTGAAATCGCTGAGCGCAGTCGGTGTTGATTGTAATTGGAATCTGGTGTCTCGAATGACAAATCCTTGAACACACACGTTTCTCTGTATTTACATTGCTTGTTAATGTTAATTATTTATTTTCTTCTTGAACTTTTATCCGGCTGCTAATTGTTCCCGACCGTTTCGTTGGCCGTAATTTGAAATGTTGTCATACTTGATTAGAAATATTATTTTTTATCATTTCATAAAGCTTAATTTGTGACTTCAGATATCTATTTAAAAATTAATACTATGTTCATAATAAGAATAAGAAAGGGAATTTTGATTTCTGGCGAGGACTGACGTTCAGGAACTGATCCCTCATGAAAGTTTTTCTATGTAACCGTTAGACGAAGGAATTGGGCAAACAGATTTAACAGATAAGATATACCTAATGGAATCTATTGTTTAGGCAGCGCCTCCTTTTAGTCAATATTATTCATTCAAATTCACACATGGCTGTTCGATCAAAAATGAGAAAAAGCCTTTTCTGTGGTAATTTGATACCTCATAAACTATAGGTACATGATAAAACCAATGAATACATTTATAGGTTACTTAGCGGGTACAAGTACCTAATATTCAAGCTTATCAACAAGATACTTGTCTTGGGTAGAAATCGAACCCCGACGCAGTCTGTGGCTCAGCCGTCAGGTTAAGTAATCACGCCCTAAAATCCACACTCTTAGCGTTTCTTTGATCTGTGCTTCATGTATGTACGGGCCACTGTCAAGTGGAAGGCAATCTCAAGTTTACACTTATGTACGTATGAAAGATGCGCTAATAATATTGGAGTTTTTTTTCTTTTAATGCCATCAAGTAAGAACAAGTTTTTCTAATCGCTAATATGTCGTGTTAGCACGTATTCTCTACATTTGCGCGCGAGTGTCTTCTGTATTTAGGTATATGTGTGTGTGTGTTTCAGTAGCGCTTCGAGATGTACGAGTAATGAGGGGACCGTCGAATAATTTATTCTTTTGTATGCTTATTATTTATGCTAATGCACTTAACGAGCCGACCTTACTGGTTGGTCCGTCAATTTCTATAATGTTCCTTTATTTGTTCGTCTATGCGTTGGAGAAATGGGGGGAGGGATAGTGGGGTGTGTTATGCAATGATTATGCTCCTAGCGGTACATTGCCGTTAATTATAGGCTTAAAGATTGTTGTTTTTAATGATTATATTTATTACACTCATTCGCGCCGCTGAGCACGGCGACCAGCGGAGTGAAAAGTTATATTTTATCGTTCTTTCTATCATATTACGATCACATAGTTTTTCTACTGTTTCTAAAAGAAACTGTGTAACATTGTCCGCCGCACGGCATCTACTAAAAGCGACAAGACTCGTCGCTTCCTTTTTGGATGTGTTCCATCATTGTATTGGAAGCGGGCAAGGGCAGGGGGAAATTATGTTGTTGGGTATTTGTATTTGTGCAGAAACGACATTTCTCTGATCTTATCCTATTTGTCTCCTTTGAGGTCACAACTGGTACTCATGCCGCTTCCATACAAAAAAATTATAGCAAATCACCAAAACATTTGATTGTACGAGAAGAGCCAAGTATCAATGAGTACTCTCCTATCTGTACATCCGTGAATAGTTTTATTTGCTAGTGCAGGGATATAAGTTGCTTAAATTAAAATCCCTACATATCAAAGTAATTAAGAGCCTTCATTAAAACTAAAAACTTTACCTGTGTACTTATGTTAATGTTGAAATTCAAATTTCGAAAAATGAATATTTGTCCGTGTTTTGTATATTCATGGTTTTTCTTTTTAAATAAAAATTATGTCGCAGTATTTGGTAACTAAGTACACTACTAATTCTCATATATTACTTTCAAAAATTTCTTTAATCCTTTACTACCTACCTCAAATATGCAGATAGCACGTAGAGTAAAAAGAATCTCACAACGCCTACTAACTGATGGGCAATCCTTATTTACCTACAATATTCACGTGTGCCGTGGTTCTACGACGAATTTCTATCATTGTCGCTTGTAACGGCAAAAAACGGAAAGTAAACTGTAAGATTTTGTTCAAAAATACCAATCTTGTACAGGTGACAATCAGTCATTGTGTCTCTGTTTCATGTTATATTGTACTTTTATAGATTGTATTGTGCGGTATCTCGGTGTTAGTTCATTACAATGGTGACAACTTCCAAAATCCGTCTATCACAGTCAACATTTGCACAGCAATGACGCGATCATGAACGTTTATTTTTGGTGAACGATGTACAAGAGGAATGTGCCGAAATGCTCATTTTGTGCACGCTGCCTTTGTCCGGCAATTATCACGGATGGAGCGTTTAGCGGGCCGGTGACAAATAGGATGTACTAATCAGAAGAGTAACCATGCTAAATTTTTTGCGCTTTTTACGTGCAATTTTCATATCTATGTTTCGTTTTGTCTCTTTTCGTTTCTGTAAAGATTTTATCTCCTTTATTTCGTCTCCTTAATCTTTCATTATTTTGTTGCATGTTTATGGATTAGATTATTTCTGTTTTACAAGGAGGTTTGGTATATGCATTGTTTTCCTATCCATAAATGATCACCCACAAATGTCAAAAATTCCCATTTTAAACAGGCAAACCAATTAGTACTGACCCGGTGATACAATTGTGTGTATACTACTTTTGTTTCAGAAAACGTGTTTTGAGCATTGAAGCTCAATTTACCTATATTATTTTTTTGCGCTTTTCCGTACAGAATGCAAATTCGCTGGTATAGAACTTTTTTAATCAGCCAATTTCGTTGCGTGTGCATCTTTTTTCACCGTCCATTACATTAGCGATACAATGCCATTGTTTTTTTTCGGCTGAGGTGTAATTTTTGTCCAGTCATTTGTCTGTCTGTCTGACATCACTCAGCGGTGACAACGACCCAAAATAATAAATTATTAAAATTTTTACGGTCGAACGTTTGGAATATTAACTTTTTGCATGTCGATTGGTTTTTTACGATTGTAAGACAAATATTGTATATCCATTTATTTACATCGTCTCTGCCTTTATACGCGTCTCACTGTAGGTACGACTTGTATGTCAGTCACGTTTTACGTGCACATCGTTTTAACGTCAGTTTGAAAATTTCACCGTTGTCGTAATTGTGTTCTTTTCTTCTATTGATTTTTGTGATTTTTGATTCTACATTTTGCATACGACTTACGAACGGATATGAAGCGAAAACTTTTTTCTTACTTTGTAATATTCTAATCTTTAGCAAATGGCTCTATGAAGTATTAGATTTAAAATTTTGTAGGTAATATTGTATCGTAATATGAGCAGATTTTTGGAATTGCGTACAAGATACAAGTGATTGGTATCAATATAGGTAAGCGAAACGTCATGTACGTCTCGAACAAATTGTTTATACATATGTTAATAACACCTACTACTCAATAGATATAAGACTTCCTATTGATTAAGGCAAATTTTTAATATATTTGGAAAAACTGCTGGAAGAACTAAATGCTCTTTGACATAAAATATTCAAGTGAGCTGCGAGGGATTAAGATTGTAAACTGTGAAATGATTTTCAAAATTTTGTACAAAGATCATTCGACAGGATAAAAACCCATTTAAAATTCACATGTGTGAAACTGTTTTATTTGTATTATTTTTTGAATTCGACTATTTATGTTTTTTAGTAACTTGTCAGTCGCTCTGTTGATTGCCATTCACGACCTGTGTGGCTTCTTCATGCATTGACCATCAACCTGCCGTCAACGCTCTCTCAGAAAAAGTGGCAAAAAATCACTTCTTTCAATCGGATGATCGTTTTTCGCAGCTGGGGTGATAGGTCGACTAATGGCCGGGGAACATATTCATTCTGTTTGGGAATTAATATTCGAGTTACAAGTAAAGATCTCACCTAATGGTTCTGTAAAAACAATTTTAATTAAACGTGCTAATATTTTAACAAAAAATCATTTAGGTTATAGTTTGTTAGTGTGTGTATCGAAAAATAACAAACCCGATTGTATTCCGACCCATTATGATTTTCAGATCTCGTAATTTTACATTATATAACTTGCAACAAGAAGGAAAAGTTTAAAAAAGAATAAAGATGTCCTTATCTTTCAGTCAAGTTCACGAAAATATCAGTGTAGACACGACTGTACAATGGTGCTGAATAACTAAGGTTAAGGCAATAACTAAAATCATTATTCAGGCTAATGTTATATAGTACGATTGAGGAAAAAATGACAGCGGAAATCTAATAAACTTTCAAATTGAACATTTAGTTTTAAATGTGCAGATACACGTGTCACCGCATTCGTAAAAACTGAGGGATAAAAAACGGATATATTCCGAAATCAAATGCAGCAGAGATACGAAATACATGAAAAAAAAAACGATAAAACTATTCATGATATTCTAGATTTGTCCAATAGTTGCCACCCACTGGATTACGTGCATAAGCAACTGAATACAAATTTGGGCATTGTTGTCAGAATGCAACACCGTGTGATTCAATTCCCGGTGCGTCCTCTTATAAATTCTGCCACTGGGTACATACTGTGAATATTTGCAATACATTATTAGCCGCTGCGCCCATCTTTTATGGTGTCAGTACACTCTCAAAGTCAACACCAATCAATTCGCACAACAGCGTTTGATGGAGGATTGTGTTTCGATGCAATCATGTATGGACAGTTTATTTAAGTAGTTTGCTACAATGAAAACTTCAACTTAGATTATTTATTTCTTTTGTTGTCTTCATTTATCAAGACTGCTTTGTCGCTTGAATGTTTGTTGACTTTAAGTTCTTCATTGGTTTCATCTTTTGTATCTCATTCAATGTATTACTTAATTCTGTCCTTTTTAATTTTTATATATTCATTGAGTCATTACAATACAGTACAATACAAACACTACCGTACACCATATAAAAATAGAAAGTATAGAATAACAAAATTCAGTAAAAACAAAAAGCGGTCATATCGCTAAACGTGTGATCTCTTCTAGACGAACTTTACTGGAAGGAGCTTATGTGAGAGAGAATGCGAGAGCATGTGACTATTCCGACGAAACCGGATAGGGAGCCATATTCCCGCAATCCAAATATAAATCAAATACATAAATTCTGGAGACGCTCAAGTTTATTTAGTTGCTCCTCGGCAACATTAAGATGGCAAATATCAATATAATCAAGTAATGGAAAGAGTAACGCATGAACAGGCGCAACTTTCGTAGGAAACTTTCGCAGTCTTCGGAGACATCCGACTGCAGTAAACATTTTTCGGCTGACTTCACTTTTTTGTAGCGCCCATGTGAGGTTGTAATCCAGGAGTGCACCAAGATTTTTTACCTTGTTTTTGTATTATAGTATGATGTATTCTGTTATTGATCAACTGTGTAAATTTTTTATTTATTCGTATATTTGTT